>PVKS010009078.1:0-65506 GCA_004027875.1 Aplodontia rufa | reverse complement strand
ACTAATGATTTGGAGCACTTTCTCATGTATTCATTGGCTTGATCAATGTCCTCTGGTGAGAAGTCTCTGTTTAGCTCTTTGGCCCATTTATCAATTGGGCTGTTGGTGATTTTGTAGCTGACATTTTTGAGTATTTTATAGATTCTGGATATGAGACCCTTGTCTGAGGAATCATAGTCCATGATACTCTCCATTTCCAGAGTACTTTCAAAGCCTTTTATTGAAACAATCTTTAAGCAGTGCAATTTAATTCACTCGCATAATGGCGATTAAATGTTGTTACAAATAGGAGAGATGGGTCAAGGCACATTGTTACGAATATTTGTTTTTCCCCCTTTAAAATATTTGTAAAATACAAGGTTGAGCACAGTAATTTAATGCCTTTTAAACTGTCACCTAACTATCATGCTCCGTTTAAAATTATAGCCTCTCTTAGTCCTAATGAGTCATATGTCCATTACTGCTAAATCCATGGCTCTGACTCCAGGTTAAAGAGCACTACATAGCTGATTTACATTTTCCATTAAATTGCTTTTGCTGGGTACTTTCAGACTTTTTAAAGTGTGTCATTCATTTAATATAGATCGATTTTATATAGTTAGAAAAATGAGCCAATTTTTTTTTCCAAAAGGTTAAGTTTTATTTCCGAATGTGCAGAATTCCTCAAGCTGCTCTTTATAAGGCTGGTGCCTAGTTCAGAGCCTGACATGTGACTGGCATCTCATCAGTGCTGGGGTGAACTCAGGAAATAAAACAGTTTGGGGCATAATAGAGTCCTCCATGTCCCTAAGCTAACATTGGGTTGTGATCATAGCACTGTTGCTTATCCTGCCCACAGAGAACTCAAAACTTCTAGAAGGATTGTTCAGTTTTGGTTTGCTTGCTTCTGATGTGTTTACTTCTTTGTAGTTTTTAAATTTTGTTGATAATTGACACAGTAATTGTACATATTTATGGAGTGCAGAGAGAGATTTCGAGTTGTGCATACAATATGTAATGATCAAATTACAGTAATTAGTATTTCTTTGTATTGAGAAGCCTTGAGTTCTTCTCTGCGAGTTACTTTGAGATATGTAATAAATTCTTATAAGGCACCATACTGTGCGAGAGGACACTACAGTGTATTCCTCCTGCCTGACTCTTTTGGTACCCATTATCTACCTTCTGGTACCTTCCCTCCTCCCACCTTTCCTAGTGTCTACTTTCTGCTTCTATGAGAATAGCATTTTAGCTTCCACATGAGTGGGAAAATTCCGTATTTATCTTTCTCTGCTTAGCTTATCTAATTCAATGTAATATCCTCCAATTCCATCCATGTTGTCAGAAATGGCAGGATTTCATATTTCTTTATGGTTGAATAATAGTCCATCATATATTACACGCCATTTTCTTTCTCCACTTTGCCTCTTTCGATATCTTGGCTATTATCAATAAAGCTTTCAGTAAACATGGGAGTGCAGATATCTCTTCCATTGTTTTCATTCCCTTTGGGATTTCTGGAGCCTGTATTTTTAAGATGACATATTTCTTCAATTCTAATATTCTGTGGGCTAAAAAGAAAATATCAGTTTAATAATAGCTGTTAGGGTAAAAAAGGAAAAATTAACTGCCAAAGTAAATGCACAGATTAATTTTATGATATGTCCTAATCCTATAAATGTTAAAATGTATAAAACTAATATCTTGGAACTAAGCAGCTCAAGTATAATGGTAGCAAATTCTCTTGTTATTATAACTCATCTTTGTTCTATTTTCCAGTCCATGAAATAAACTTAAGGTAGAGTATGAGCTCTGATATACTGTGGTGGGTTTTCAAATCCATACCCCTCCTCTACTCTCCTCTCCCCCTCCTCTTCTCTCCTCTCCTAAACAACAGCATTAAATCAGGAGTTGTGTCTTCCAATGCCCTTTTGTTCAATGTCTATGATACTATGGATTCCTAAAAAAATAGACAATAACAAGAATCTCATATCAGAAAGTGAAAGATAATGCTTTTTGCCAAGCATAGATCCAAGAGTACCTTAAAAGAATGAACTTTGGAAGGTGTACATTGAAATTTTTTTTCAGGTAGGTATAATTTTATCTGTCCTTCCAGTGTACATTAAAATTTATATAATGGAAATGTTTTTATGTGAATATGTATGGAATAAATTAAATTTTAAATTGTTCCATTTTCTTCTTTTCTTTACCCTAGTCTGAATGACTCTAGTTTGAAAATCTAAAAAGTTCAAGCAATTATCAAGTTCACAAAGGCAGGTAAAAATAGCCTGAAAGAACAATAATGAATGGAGAGAAGAAGAAAAGAGAAATGAAGGTAAAATATAGGCAAACAGGTTCTTGAGACCTCTAGGACATTGCAATCTACATCACCAATTGCTTTTTGCCAACGCAAAATGCCTGCCTTGCATTTATTTCAGAAATTTTAAATGCCCTGAAATTAACATCTTAACAACGGACACAAAGAAAGCACAGAAATTCTGTCATTGAGTCGCCTAAACAACATGCTTGATTATGCCCAGATGATTTTTAATTAGACTTTTAATTCTTCCTGCCATTAAGTATGTTTCTGAGTTGTCTTTCCCTAGTACAAGTTTTCATACATCCAGGAAATGAAATCTAATTTTAGTTCTCATCTAAGCAAATCAAAGAGGAAAATAAACATGATCCTGCAAATAAAATAATGCAAGATATTCCAAATTCTAATCTCAATGATATAAGGCTGCACTATTTTATTTGTAATGTGAATAAGTAAAAGTTAATTATACAGCAGTTGGAAAAACAAATATATCTTTTAACTCCTAACATATAGTTTAATGTTGTTGTTTATATTTCAAAGTAATCATTAGAATGGTATGCTTGCAGTAAAAACGACTCTCAAACTCTTCCCTTCCATAACTAGAGCAACAATATTTGAATAATGATGATAGTTTATTAGGATAACTCCTAATATTTTGTTCCAATTAATGATTTTTTGCAATACAGAAATAATGGTTTTTATGAGCAGAGCTCTAATTTTATTCCAATGGAAAAATTACATATTTGTATAAGCAAGTAGCTGAAGATCACTAATCTATTCCCCAAGTTTTTATGTTCTTGGGGAACAAACTATAACTGGTATTATTGCTTTAAAACATCTAGTGGAGATTCCACTATCATGACAATAATTACTTTCTAGTGACTGGTTTCTGAAAACTGTTAAATACAAGTAGTTCCTACCCGGGGCTAATCTAAACCCCTTCTGAAACGTTAAGAGTTCAATATCTGAAATTCCTTGAAAATTTGTTTATCTTCTTTTATATACTCAAAAAATGTCTGGGATATAGGTGAGGCAGCTGGCATTTGCCATGTATAAACTTCTAAGGAAGGATCTGGTGATTCATCATGTGACCAATCCCCTCTAAATGCCTGCAGAGGACTGTGAGTCTGCAGAGCTCCCTATTTGTGCACCATGTTTGCTTACAGCCTGGCTTTTCCATGGATTCTTAACTTCAGAAATAATTTTCTAAGTGCCTATCATGTACTTGTTGGGTCAAGTGGAAAAGAGCTACAAAACCTTTAACTTGGTTGTCATTTTTCCAATAAATCAAACATGAGTTGGGAGGAATTTGAGGACATCATTCTCAGAATTTCTGCTTCACCAGAATTATTCTCATTTTTCAAAGAAATGTATATCTATAATTGGAAAAAGATCATGGGGGATCTTCCCAACAGTAGAAATTAAGAGAATACGTTAAAACTTCTTTGAAAACAGTAAGACTTACTATTCACGAGGGTAAGAGACCAACACCAAGAAGGGACAACTGAAGACAAAAATGCCTGGGACAAAATTAAGACCCCCAGATCACACAGGAGAAAAGAAAGTGCTTAATATATAGTAAAAGGGAAGGAGGAGGAAAAGGAGACCAAATATTACGTGAAAAAGAATACCAGTAAGAGAAACTGTACCTTGACCCAACCAGTTCTCTAAAATACTTGAAAGTTTGAAACTCCATAGACTTTACTTTGATTTTACCAATTTTAAGAAAGCCAGCAAAATACTTTTAAGAAGTTCATGGTTAATTCCTACCTCAAATGTGCTCCAGTGAGGATGAGCAGCTGGAATACGCTCCAAATACACACAATTACAACAGCTCCCACACAGGGAAGCTTATCCACTAAGATGTAGAAGCTGCAAGATAATTCACACCTGGGAGATGACAAAAGAACTGCATGAAAGCCCATTCCCAGCGAGCCTGACCGGTGTAAGGAGATGTGTATTTATTCCATCTGTGCGTACGTGTATACATACACATACGTGGAGATATGGATGTATATATTATGCATGCACATGTTTATACATGTATATGGATATGCATGTATAAATATATATATACCACAAATCAAATCATGTACTAAATCACAGTTAAATGAAAAAGATTGTAAATTGTGCCCATCTCCCATGTCCTATCTTACTAATACAGGCATTTTTGTAAACATTCACAAAAGCAAAACCAAAAATGGTATGAAAACTTCTCTTTTATGACACAATTGAAATGACATTGCTAGTCATAAATTTTGGTTGACATTGAATTTTACAATGTTTTTGCATCTAAAGTCACAGCTTTCATGTTTTGATAATCTATTCCTGTATTTAATTGTGCTATAAAACCACGTTTTCTCTTGATATGGGACATTACTAGTTTTTTGAATATTTATAGTCTGAATTCATTCTAAAAGAATTTATTTTTTTCAATTTCTTTTGAAAATAATTGGCCTTATTTTCTGAAAATCCCAAGATTATTTTGGAGGGAAAGTAGATCTGACTATTTACAAAATAAGAAAGGCAAACAAATATTTTTCTTAAGAGAGTGAAATATAAATATAAACCCTTGAGGAGGCTGCTTATCAGGTGCTAAATCTTTCACTAGCCCACATGATTAATTTAAGGAGTAACCTTAAACATGTATGGGTGCAATGTCCTAGAATAATATTCTATGAAATTTGATAAGAATGCTGATAAGAATAGCCACCCCCAAATTTCTGGGGAAAAAATACTTTGCGGCTTCTCGTGTGTTCTGAAAGCAAGACACTGAGCTATAAATGAATTGTTCAACAGCTTACTTATACATTCCTGAGTGCCATGATAAAGGAACTTAGAAAATCTACTGGCTTAGAAAATCTACTTACAAACCATATGAACATGTTGTTTTTTAAATATTCTTATTTTCGCTAGGAATGAGTGTGGCTCAGTGCCAGGGCACTTGCCCAGCATGCACAAAACCCTAGGTTCAATCCCATTACTGTGAAATAAATTAGATATTGTTATTTAATCTTTGTTTGACCATGTCCTAAATCCTGGCCATTAAAGGATGACACATAGTAAAATAATCAGTCAAGTATCACAAGTATCATTACTAGAAACTGTGCCTTTTCTGTGGTTCTAGGCTAACGTAGAAGACAGCGGTTGGTCTCTTGGTCCTATGAGGTGTTTGGCTGTGTGTAAATAAAGCACTTCCCACACTTTACAATCCCTACCACCCCTATCACCAAACCCCCACTTACCTCCACAGTTGGAAAATATGCTCCCAGAACTGCTGGAGGTAAGGGAGGTAAGGGAAAGGACTGGAGGGAGACTGGAAGAAATGCTGCCCCACTGCAGAAACACATTTCTTCTGGGACTTCATTTAAATCAGATTTGAATGTCTTCTTATAAGCCTTGGAAATCCAGTGATGAAATTTCATTCTCCAATTAGCACTAAAACAATTTCCCAGTGAATTTTGTAATCACTGACATCTTAGCACGAAGATTATTCCTTAGATTCCAACATTTCTCCCAAACATCCAGCCAACACCAAGGCTGTGTGATTTATTTATTTATTTAATATTGTGTTAATTTGGGGCTGGAGCAGTGGCTCAGCATTTACAGTGCTTGCCTGGCATGCACAAGGACACAGATTCAAACCCCACCACCATGTACACAACAAAGTGTCAGAACAAAGAAAGTCACATGAAAAACTAAATAAAATTGATTCTTTCTCTCTCTATCACAGTCCCTCTGTCTTAAAAAAAAAAAAAAAAAAAAAAAAAGCCCACCATATGATCCTGCTGTTCCTCTCTTGGGTATTTTTCCAGGGAATTTAGAATCAGCACACTACAGTGACACAACAAAATCGATGTTCATAGCGGTTCAATTTACAATAGCTAAGTTATGGAAACAACCCAGATGTCCCTCACTGGATGAATGGATCCAAAAACTGTGGTACACATATCCCATGGAGTTTTACTCAGCAATTAGAAACAATGATATTGCAGCCTTTGAATGTAAATGGATGAATATGGAAGAAATTATGCTGAGTAAAATCAGCATAACCCAGAGAACCATGGGTCGAATGTCTTCACTCATCTGTGGAGGCTGGAGCTAGACCCTGGCCAATGAGAAAGCAGGTCTAGTATCATGTTTTAAATCCAGATAAGGTGTAATGTCATAAAACCTAAGGCATTTGTAGAGATGTATTGGGGGGGGAGATAAGGGTGGGTAATTGGGGGGAGGTTCTTGGTGGTAAATCTAATTTTCAGAATTTATATATATATTAAATATATTATATATAATATATATTATATTATTTCATTAGAAGCTTGTTTGATAAATCTCTGAATTAAAAAAGAAAGTAAATTTTAAAGCATTCAGCTGGATCTATATACATGTGCTTCTATCACAAAAGGAGACTACAAAATATTCTCAAATAAAAGAATAGGATATTACACAAAGCACCACAAAAGCAGAGTCTCCCAAGGAGAAAAAGAGAAAGGAGCAAAAAGATCTGCCTTCAAATACCTGTCCATTCTAAGCCTCCATTTCTTAGTCCACTAGCACATTAGGAAGGGCTCCACAGTCCCCCACATGCCTACAAAGCCATCTCCTGTACACATACACGTCCCCATCCAGGTACTCTAACAATTATTCCTGGGACATTCTCTTCTCCCTTCTTTAATTAACCACTATAGCTTTCAAAACCATGTAGAAGCAGCCCACTGAGAAATTTTCAGAATGTTTGATAAACCATTAGAATAGTTGTTCTGTTAGACATCAGAACTGCAAGAATTCTGCCCTTACAGTTCTCCTTCTCATTCATAGAAAACACTTAATAATTCTGACTTTTCATTTTTTATGTGAATTTAAATGGAAGTGTGTAGCACGGACCTTTTGTTCTTTCTGACTTCATTCATGCTCTGGTCACTCAGGACAATAATGCACCAGCTAAGCAACTGTGTTCCCAGTTCCTATCACTTGATGTTGTGAAAGGACTGAATGTTGAACCCTAATATATAAAAATATGTGCTATAAGAACTTACTTGGAGACTCCTTAAAAGTCGATGATTGAGCTGAAAAGCGCTCCTCTTTTGTCTTTCTCTTCTTGCTTAGAACACATACGTGATGACCAACACATCTGCAACCTTTTTAAACTATGAGGTAAGGATGGAAACCAAGCTCCAAGATGGTGCAGCAGAAACAAATACACCCCTGGCTCCCTCTTGGTGGTGGAGTGGCTACCCCAGCCCTGAACATCGGGCCTCTAGATCACTTCCACTGGAGAAAGAAAATTCTATTTGTATCAGTCTCTGTTGCTTTAGGTTTTCTGCTATATATACTGCAGTTTAACCCTATCCGAAATACTTGCTATATTTTTTCTGACTTAAAATTTTATTAAGCCCACTCAGTGTTGACTTTCTGATACAACTACTATTCAGAAAAATTATATTCATTATAGAAAAAGACTGAATGCTTTCTAAAGCAAAGTCTGACCGGACTGGAGCACTGGCTTCATGTATGATTTTAGTGACTCTTTATAAGCATTTCTAGGAGTTAGTACAAAGAACAGACATTCAGAAATCTAGATCTTTGCACAATATTGCTTAAATGAAGCTCTAAGTAGATACACTGATAAAATATGAGATTAACTTGTTTGCTAACGCATTACCAGAAACTCACTCATTATGTTAACACCTACACTCTATTCACTATAAGAGTGATTTGTCCATTTTGATCTCTTTTCCATTTATACTTCCATTTTAGATGCCACTTCTGCTCAAATTCTGCAATGATCTGTGAGTCACACAGACCTGACCCTGTTAGCTCAGCTATATCAAGGAGCAGGAACACACTGCTCACAGACCAATCAGTTTGCCTGAGTTCAAGTGCAGAACCCTTTTCAATACCATTCTTCTCTTAGGAGTGGCATGTTAAGATGTCCCTCTATGGAATGAATGTGATAAAGGGCTGGTTCTTGAACGGAAAGCAGAAGACTGGAGAAAAGAAGTGGCTTGTTAAGAAGTGCTTTGACAATTAGGAGTGGGTGTTATTATTTTCCTCAAAAGCTCTTCCTGCCTTCTAAATATGGTCTCAAGGATAAGCACAATGAAGGTCACCAACCTCCAGAGACAGAGCTAAGGCTGCTCAAGTGTGCAATTGCTTGACATATTGTCCTTCACATCCAAAACAAGAAAATGAGCATGGTTTAACCTGAGAAGCCTCAGTAGTTGCAAACTGACATACATATCAGTTTGGATACTTGGAACAGAGATCATGCTTATCGCCCTATCAAATTTTTGCTCACATTCAAGTAGTCAATGTGAGCCTCTTCCTCTGAGATAGACACTTTTCACCAATGTTATATAAGTAGCTGATCTGATCTAATAGCGCCAGCCGGGATGTCTATACCTTGGTTCTCAGCTCCAGCATGCCCAAGATACAACCACTACACAGAGCTCCAAATGCCCTCCTCCTCCCTTACCAGCCAGGATCCAAACAGCAAAACATACCACTAGGAAATTAATATCAAGATGCTTACTGCAAAGAATCAGATTACCCAATTGTGCATGTGTTGACGCAGGTCTGAAATTCACAGATCTGACCATCAGGAAAAGCAGGCTGGAACACTCAGGCAAAGACTGAAGCCACTGTCCACAGGCAAAGTATGCTCTCATTTAGGGAAGCCTCAGCTCCATTCTTAGGGCCTTCGAATGATCAGATCAGACCCACGCAAATTATCTAGTATACATTAAAATGCTTCACAGATGCTCACCAACTCTTAGGCAGCAACCTACAGGCTCAGCCTCAGTCCTGGATTTCTATCCCAGTCAACAAATACTGACATAACGCAGGCCGCAACTGCTAGAAACTCTGATCCTCTCCTTCACGTTTTCTTTGGAGATTTTCGAGAACTTTTAATTGCAGGCTCAACTCTCACTTTGTAGCCTTTCATGACTCAATTCTCCATAATTAAAGCAGAAACTTAGAAAGTGCCTGCCCGGGGCTGGGGATATAGCTCTGTAGTAGGGCTCCTGCCTAGCATACAGAAGGCCCTGAGTTCAATCCCCAGTACCACAAAAAAAAAAGGAAAGAGAAAAAGTGCCTGCCTGGCACAGCACCATAGCTACGGCAAGGAAAAGGAAACTTCCCACGTTACGATTTTCCCAACTTTGACCTAAGGGGAAATAGGAGAATGAAGAAGAGACGTGACCCATTTTCTGTCCAGCTAACCCACTCGACTGTCCCCAAGGAGGGTCACCCAGAGTCAAGCTAAGGCAGTGCAGGTCCTCTTTTCTCTCCAAGTCCTCCTTCACTTTTGTCATTTATCACAGCAAATAAATACCCATTTTATCTTGTACCAGCTGTCCCTGGGGCTCTTGCTCTGCCACTCCATAGTATCCCAGCATTTCCAGCATTTTTAGCCAAACATTTTGCACCCTGGGGGAAGATTAGAGCCCCAAATGAAAATTTGGCATTGATTTAGGAGTTCGGTTAACTATACAGGATTGTGGAGCAGGGGAACAGGAAAAGCCAAACACACACACGCACACACACACACACACACACACTCATATACATATGAGGTTAAAGCAGCGAAGTTTGTCTTCAAAGACATATGACTTGGATCTGAAATTTATTTCACTTATTGATTGTATGACCTTTTGACAAGTGCTTTTCCCCTCTTGTGTTTCAGCTTTCTTGACTAGAAACAGGGTGAAAGAGTTAATCACTGCATTCTCTCATGGCTCTACTCTTCTTTGACCTTGCAGATGCGGAGAAAAGCTGGACAAAGAAGAATAGAAAAGTTCTACTTTGGTTATGTTGAGGGCTTAGTCCCAGCCTGTCAGGAGGGCCTAGAGAAAGTTAAGTCACTGGGCACATGCCCTGGAAGGGAACACTGGGGACCCACCTCTCTCTTTCACTTCCCCATCACCAAAAGAGGAGCAGCCTCTTTTGCCACACCTCCTGCCATAATGTACTGCCTCACCAAAGGCCCAAAAGCAATGAACCAACTGACTGTGAGTGGAAACCACCAAAGCTATGATCCAAAATAACCCTTTCCTCCTTAAAAGTTTATTATCTAGGTATTTTGTCACAGTAACAGAAAGCTGACCAACACAACATGTAATTTAAAGAATAAAGTAGAATTAAATGAGAAGGAAGGAAGAAGAAAAGAATAAGGAAGGGAGGAAGAAAAAGATGGGGTATGTGGTTAAAGTACAGAAACGTGAATACGTATAAAGATGGAAAGAAGTGAACTCTGACGAACAGGAGAGTTCGTGGCCCAAATAAAGAAAGTAGGTACTGTCCATTCCTATCCAACTGCTGTCATTAGAGTACAGATCTGATATTGCCAGTTTTCAGGATTTTCAAGGGAATCCTGATAGCTAGATTCTTATGTGATATCTTCTAGCTTTTTTTTTTTTTCTTTTTGGTACCAGGGATTGAACCCAGGGGCTCTTAACCACCAAGAAACATCCCTGGCCCTTTTTATTTTTTCTTTCAAGACAGCCTCATTAAGTTGCTTAGGGCCTTGCTAAGTTGCTGAGGCTGGCCTCAAACTTGCAATCCTCCTGCCTCAGGTTCCCAAGTCACTAAGATTACAGGCATGTGCCACCATGCTCCACTTCTTCCAGGGTTTGTTTAAATGTGAGAAAATGAATTCAAATTTGAAAGAACAAAATGCAGAACAAATGTAGCACGTGTGCAGGAACACCATCATTTAGGGTGAAGCACTCACCTCGTGCACAATATTTGAGGAAGCACCAAAAACTTCAGTTATCAAGATAAATTATATTTTTATGACATTTTTAAAAAATGCAAAGTGCACTAAGAACAACATATCAGAATGTTAAGTGAAGACAAGATCCCATCCTGCACTTGAAAAACTCACATCTCTCAATTCACCCTAATTCCCGCTCTGTGTCAGTTAAAGACTCACTGAAAGGGCGCAGGATGGTGTGGCAAATGCAGATGAGAAAGAGAAACGTAGCTTCAAGATGAGGACAATGGAGTCCATAGCAGCCGTCTGATCTGAGCTGCTGTGTAAGCAGGCAGGTGAATGAGCCCCTAAGTATATCAAAATGGGACAGTGACAACTGTAAGTGGAACAACTATTCATACTTATTCAATATCTATTATTATGTCAGACAGTCTACATATACCACCTCTTCTACCAACAACACTCACCCTGACTTTATTAGGTGCAATCTCCACTTTAGAGATTGTTAAGTGGATATTACAGTTACTACATCAAGGTCAGACAACTGACTGATGGTGCCACTGACATTGTATAACTTCTAGGTCTGTCTGACCCCCAAATCCATTCTTTCCAGTAAGCTACACTGCCTAGGGCATGGCACATACATTTGCATGGAATCCACTAGAGGGAATGCTGGAAGCCCAAGGGTCAGATGAAATTCCCAAAGAACTTCAGTGACACCTGCAATTATTCAAGGTGCTTCATTATTCTAACGACTCCCTCGGGAATAGGGGCCCTGGCAATCCCCTTCCGAGAAACGGAGTCTTTGTTTGGATTGAAGTCTCTATAACCTACAGACTTCCCCTGAAGTCTTCTGGTCTTCAAGTATCAGTGACCTCTGAATTTTGTGCTCTGCTGCCGTGTGATGTTACCTGGCTTCCCTCCATATTTACCACACTGCATTTTTATTAAAACTACAACCAGTTTCCACTCTCTGGAGCCCATGCCCTGACCGCTCATTTCTATTAGGATTTGCGCACAGTGTGTCCACTGCAGCCACCTGCCCCATTGAGAGTGAATTACAGCTCATAACTTCCCAGTGTGGGTCTGGAGCGGGTGGCTCAGCAGTTACAGCGCCTGCCTGGCATGCGCGAGGACGTGGGTTCAAACCTCAGCACCATGTACACAAATTAGTCTCTGAGCAATGAAAGCCACATGAAAACTAAATAAAATTGATTCTCTCTTTCTCTGTCTCTCACTGTCCCTCTCTCTTTAAAAATAAAAATAAAAATAAAATAATTTCCCAGTGTGTGCTATTCAGAAATCTGTTAACTAAGGCAAATCGCCACATCTCAAGACATGACATTTGCCCTCTGTTCAGTCTTGTTTCCTTAGATTCTCTTACACAGATGACCTGTTTTTTAATGGAATACCTTTGTTTTTTAAATAATTGTTTTGTACTCCCTGCCACACATTTCCCACTGTCATGTCTTTCCTTGGATCACCATTCCCCTCCTCACTCCACCAGCATAAATTCTATCCGTGCTTATTAGTCTAGCCGACAATTCGTCATCTCCTGGATGGTAAAACATTGTTTCACCAGCCAAGACTGAACCAATCGTTCTGCCTATGAATTATGAAAGCCTTGTTTTCTTGAATATTCATTTGCCGTCTTTAATCAACACATGTCAGTCTCATCTCCCAAACCAGACAGTAAGTTCCTTAAGGGCAGAGTTCTCAAAGTTTTGAGAATATCCTCAAGGCTTCAAGTATAAGAAAGGGGCTTCAATAAATACATCAGGGATATGATTACACATCAGGGAAGCCTCAGCACACAGGCCTGTTTAAACCCTCCTGACTATTCCTAATTTCTCTTACTAACATAGATATAGCATTCCATGAACATTCCAGGAATATTATGAAGAAGAATGTAATACAAAGAGTTTTAAAATATCAATTGACATACTTTCTCTTTTTTTTTTCTTACCATCTTTAAGTATTTTCTGCCTCCAGGAAGGTAAACTCACATCTACCTAAGGAAAAAGAAGAATTTGAATAAAGGAAGTCCTAGACAGACAAGATGAAAAAAATAATAATAAAGCCCTTCTAGCAAAGGCAAAAAAAAATAAGTAGAAAGATTTGGGTAGGAAGTTATTTATGTCCTCCTGACTCCTGCTTTATTTCCAAGGTACCTTCAAAATCAGGACCAAACTTAAGAGGAAATGATAAGAACAACTCAGAGAGGCCAGAGAGCCCCAAAGCAGAAAAGTTGTGTGTCATCCTTCCATTTGGAACTGATGGAGCCAAGGAGGCTCTGAATCAAAACAGCATAGGGAAAGAGTCAGGGTGATATGATCTAGCCAATGTCAGGTAAGCAGAGGATGAGAACTCCTAGAAGATCCCAAGAAGGGGTAAAGCGTGGCAGAGTTCCAGCTAGGGAGCTCACTAATACAGTTACTGCAGGTGGAGGACAAGCGATCCTTTGGTGAAGCTTATAGAAAAGGTCATTCAAGGAAATAAACCAATCAGAGCCTCAGCTCAACTCTGGGAGACCACTACCAACAGGAGCTGCGTACAGGGATGTTTATCACAGGGGATGACAGAGTCAACCAAGTAAAGGGTTATCATTGAATCTTGGCCATGCCAAAGAACAAAGCAAGAATCACACCAGCCATCTCCCACCAGCTGCAGAAGACAGACAGCAGCAAGGACAAACTATCACCGGGGAGCCATCAAAATTATCCCCTCAATGGGAAATGAATAAACCTACGGTGCTCTTTCAACACTACACGGAAACGAGCTCTTTTTCTAAGAACAAGAACAATCTCAGGCAGGGGAAGAAGGGAGGGAGATAGGGCTTGAACTATTGCAGTTCCCCCTTTTAAAAACTGGTCTAAACTGGAAAAAAATTTAAACTCTCTTTCTTTTGAAAACTTAAGCTTTTCTTTCCCCCTGTGAGACTCAAGGCTTGAGGACAAGCTATCTAAGCTATAAAATAAGGACAGGTAGACGATTTTCCTCACACTTCTGAGTTATAGTATGCTCATATTGGCGTATATGTACCCTCACAATAGAGTTACAGTGAATATCTTTTACAGAACTTTAGGAAGCAACTGAGAACAGTGCGTCACTACATGTATTTTAATCACTTTGTTTTCCTGACTGACTTAAAGTAGGTTAAGAAAAAAATTTCCGCAACCAAGAAAAGTAGAGAGATTAGTATAACATGAGACTTCAGTGAAATTCTGCCCTATTAGATTTCGCTAAGAAGAGGGACATGCTAGGTGAAGGGATTTCAGAGATGAGTTATTAGATTTTCAAATTAGCGTAATGAAAATCACCAAGGCAGCACTGTGAATTTAAATGAACTGTGTGCACATTTTTCTTAAGTTTTAACATAAAATAACTGTTCATTTCTTCCCAAAAAAATTAAGGTTGATAATTATTTTGCATAAATCAGTATGCTGCAAACAATCAAGCTAATAGCCCAGTAAAGTCTATAAAATGTAGCAGTGTAGCTGCTTCCAGGGCTTTATTCCAGGAGCTAAATAGCAGTTTCTATTTCTAGTCGACGACTGTCTTTATCAAATTACTTCCTTGAGTCAGTGACAGCTTTTAAAGACACATCTTGTAAAGGAAAGCTTTAATTTCTCATCTCTGTTCTTTATAATTGGTGAAGTCATAGGATTGACTATTATTATATTTTGGAGGGTATTTCATAATATTGAAGCAATCATGTACGTGTGAAACTAGTTACATGAAACACTACTTTTAGGGTTATTCATCATAGAAACATACACAGGTCTTGCTAACTTCACTAAGGTTATGTGACCATACTTCCTAGTTATCTACGATGTTAAGTTCAAATGTATGCAAAAAAAACAGTTTTGTCCAATAATGAATAATTTGTTTTTTGCCATTATGCTCTTACTCATGTGGCCTTTCCAAAATGAGATCCAGAGAAGCAAATACAACAAAGCATAATTAAAGAAAAAGCTTTTACCAAAGATGGAGAACAACAGAGTCCTGCAATTTTAGATTATTTTGTTAAGTGTGTTTTATTAAACATAAGATGGTAATACTAATGGATGTTCACCCCTCTGCTTCTGCTGTGTAGCAAAAGCACAAAATGCATTTTTAATGAGTCTCACACATTGGTTATGTTTATCTGACTCTATTTGAAATTGAAATGGTTTAACATATTATGGAGAAAGTTTTAACTCTAATAACCCAAAAACACTTAAATCAGAGAACTGCTCTGTTTCTAATTACAGCACTGTGTTGCTTATTTTATTCTAACTCTTTAAAAAGTTAAGCAGAACAAATTGTTCATTGTGTATTCTGATGCCATGATAATTTAAAGTCCTGTAAAATCTGAACCAGATTTATTTTACCGCTGTGTACATAAGGAAATTGGGCTAGATAATTCTTGTGATTTCTATGATTCTCAAATTATCTACTTTACCTAATTTTTAATGCTACAATTCAGTCCAAAGGCCACTGTCTTTAAAATGCCTTAAAATATAGAACGGCCATGGAAGACACACAGGAGCTCTCCTATCGCGTTACCTCCCATCCTAAACACAGAGTGGTCTCATAACCCTTTCAGCTTCGAAGCTGGCAGAGGCTGTCTGAGGAAAGCCTGATGTAACCCTCCCTCTTAGGGACTCTCAGGGATAGCCTCCAAGCAGTCTCTTGTAGAAAGTGAGTCAAAGTGAACCTCAGTCCACTTGGAACCCAGCACAGTCTGATCCACCTCCAGATCTGTCTGGGCATCCCAGCATATCAACAGGGAACTCACCATTCTCTTCTGGAGGGAATATTATTAATAATTAAGATATTTGTGTTTGTGTGTGTAACACATAGTATGCACATACAGAGAACTTGGAGTTGCCCACGCTGAGCCTTCCTTTTTTTTTTTTTTTTTGAACCCAGAGGTGCTTAACCTCTGAGCCACATCCCCAATCCTATCCCCAATCCTTTTTATATTTTATTTTTGAGACAGGTCTCCCTATGTTGCTGATGCTGGCTTTGAACTTGCGATCCTCCTCAGACTCCCAAGTAACTGGGATTATAAACATGCACCACCATGCCCAGCTGAGCCTTACATTTTTAACCTGCAAAATGAAAGGAATGCATTAGATGGTTTTTTAAACTCCTACCAGTTAAAAAATACACAGTTCCTCTAGTCAGATCCCTTTCTTCCACCCTTCATAATAAGATGGAAGGGACACAAAATATTTCAATAAAAAGCAGTATAAAATCAGTATGGATGACAGGAGAAAAATATAAATGGCATAATAAGGTTTATATCAGGCTCAAAGTCTAAAGGCTTTAATATTATTAGTTGTCCAAAGGGTGAAATCAAGTGAACTCAAGGCCGAAGGAAATATTTAGTTTTATTTCTGTCATTAGAAGTAATTCAACTCAAAATGTTTGCTCCTCATCAAAATTCATATACACCCCCTTGTGTCAAAAGGAATAATGAAACTTGGAAGTATTTCATCGTATGCAAATTATCATGGAAGGAATACAACATCTCACTGTGGTCAGAAAGGACACTTCCACAATGTGTGTGATATTGAAGACAGTTTACAGGGCTCTCATTGGCCACTTTCCAAAGACTTGAGCATCCAAAAAAGAAGAACTTCCATCAATTTGTGCAAAATGAGCAATTAAATCTCCATTATGGTTTTATTTTTAAAGAAAGAAGGACAGTGAGAGAGAGAGACAGAATCAATTTTTATTGAGTTTTTCACATAGCTTTCATTGCTCTGACACTTAGTTGTGTACGTGGGTGCTGGGGTTTGAACCTGTGTACTTGCACATGACGGGCAAGTGCCGTAACCACTGAACCACCACTCCAGCCCCTACATTATGATATTTTTTAAAAAAGAGGAATAGTTAACATACAACTACCAAAGAAAGTAATCCTAGTAGGTTAAATTCACTTTGAATTAATTTTATATGGAGAAGTTAATATGAGTATTCTGCTCTATTAAATACATAAAATGTGCAAACATACTGTCCTCCTCCTACATAAATATAATGCACACAAGGAATTGAAGTCAGTCCAAGTGATGACAGGAGGACAGGTCATCACGAGTAGTCACATACAATAGCCAAGTGGAAAGATGCCTCAAAGCTGACCAGCACTTATGGCAAAACAACTGGGTCCCAAGAAGATGAATTAGCTACACATCCTCAAAAGGAAATGAAACCAGGCTTCATCCCTGGTTACCTAGGAGATGGGACTTTGATGGCTTTACTAATTAAAATGAAGCACAAATATGTAAGAGGTAACATTTTTCAGAAATGCTTGCAAAGCAGGTCAAAATATAATCATTTTAGGACTATGAAAATAATGTTGTCTAAGGGCAACTGAAGGTACCATTGAGAGAGAAATACCAAGTTCTGAATAATCAAGCATTCATAAAAAGCAGATAGCGAACCTAGAAAGCTGCACTACATAGCAGGCTGATTTCTTTCCAATGGAACCCAGGTCAAAGCGTGTCATCTCAGCTTGGGAAAGAGCAATTGTATTCCCATAGACAATAATTCAATATCCCAATAAAAAAGAGTAACTTGGTAATTCAAAATCTATAACCTGAGAAAGTTCAATGGAATTCGAACCCTAAGAAGGGCATAATAACAGTATGTTCTGAGGAAACAAGCAGTAGACCTAAAACTAAAAATGAGAATAAGAAGTCTAATAACAACCTTGGTAATATGTATGTCTTTATCCTGATTTTAAAGTCTTCAAATATTTTAAGAAAAATTGGATACACAAGTTTTCTTTTTAAGAGAGAAGGACAGTGAGAGAAAGAAAGAATCAATTTTTATTTAGTTTTTCATGTGGCTTTCGTTGCTCCGAGACTTCTATGTGTACAGGATACTGGGGTTTGAACTCACATACTCTGACGTGACAGTCAAGCGCCATAACTGCTGAGCCACCACTCCAGGCCCAACAAGCTTTTATTTAATTTTAATTAAATACTCATGAGAACTTGATGAAATACTTTTGTAATCAATGTTTTTGTCTCTGTAAAATTTTAGCAAGATAAACGTGTGCTTTGTTTTAAGCTTAGGACACGAAGTAAGGGCTAGAGTGGTGATGGCTCAGCACTTGCCTGGCATTGATGAGGACCCAGGTTCAAACCCCAGCACCACATACACAACTAAATGTTGGAGAAACAAAGCCAGATGAAAAAAATAAATAAAACTGATTCTCTCTTTCTCTGTCTCCCTCTCTCTCCTTCTAGCTCTTAAAATTAAAAAAAAAGATACAAAGTAAATGCTTTATTTTAATTTGCCCATAGAAACTTATAGGGAGGTTATAAAAATATACTAAAATTAATTCCTTTTTAAAGAAAAATGATTTGTTACTAAATTTCAAGCCTAAGAATTTTTAACCTGTCAATAAAAGTGATATTACAGTGTACAGTTTATATGTTTACCATCTACTTGAGCTTTTGGTTGGTTTGGTTTGGTGGGGAAAGGGTACCAGGGATTGAACCTAGGGGCGCTTAACCACTGAGCCACATCCCAGCCCTTTTAATTTTTATTTTGAGACAGAGCCTTGCTAAGTTGATGCTGCTGGCTCTGAACGTGCAATCCTCTTGCCTCAGCCTCCTGAGTCACTGGGATTGCAGGCATGCGCCACCATGCCTGGCATCCATTCTCTTGTTTTTAACCTGTCAATTAAAGGATTATTACAGAATAAAGTTTATATTTTTACCATCTACTGTGCAAAGCAATTTCTTAAAATGCACATCTTCCATACCACATTTAAATATTAAATGTAAATATTTAATTAGTTAATTAATTTAAATAAAAGAAATTAGTAAAATGAAAATTAAAAATTGTAATATCACAATTATGTCTTAATAAAGCCACCTGGAGATCCAGAAATGTGCTTCATAATTATTGGCAATAATCTCTATTGATATACTTTTGTTCACATTAAAATGCATAAAGAATTTTATTTATTTATAATTACACTTTACAAAATAAGAATAAATTTTAACCATTAACTAAAAAGCATTTCAAAAATCAAAACTGGTGATTTCAAATTAATAAAAGAAGTTTTTCAGATGACTAAATCCTCTGTGGTCTTAAATTATGCATTTTAGGGACCTATTGTAAGGTCTTATTGAATGGTAGTCAACGGTGTCTGCAAAACAAATGTGCATACTTTATAATTCCTTAGACTTCAAATAAAATGCTAAACACACTACTTCCTAAGAAAGTAAGCTCCATTCTAATCTTCAGCCAGCAGTTAGTAAAATCACTTTCAATAGCAACATGCGTTCTCCTCAGAGTTCCTTTTGTCCACATCTACAGAACGACAGTGTGCCCTCAACTGGTTACCTCGCCGTCTGCTGTTAGTTTTCATGCATTTTCCCCTCTGGCCTCGATGGACGTTTCTGATCTGCCAAGATCTACCCCAACAATTTCCAGCCCATTCAAGATACACGTGAAGCAAGAGAAAGCAGCGCCCTGTGACTGCCCTGCATCTACTCTGTTCCTTACTTAATAAAAATAAAAGGCTTTACTTCTTTTTCCACAATATGCGGCACAAGGTATCAAAAATAAGCCTCAGGGGCTGGGGCGGTGGCTCAGCGGTTTCGGTGCTTGCCTGGCAAGCAGGAGGACCCGGGTTCAAACCGCAGCACCACGTACACAACTGAGTGTTGGCGCAACTAAGGGCATGTGAAAAACTCAATAAAGTTGTTTCTCTCTTTCTCTGTCTCTCTCACTGTCCCTCTGTCTTTGAAAATTTAAAAAAAAAAAAAAAAAATAAGCCTCAGAGTTCAGAAGGCTTTAAAATGTTTGGTTTAGTAGGAGAGAAAAAAATAGAAAGAGGAGAGAAGAGAAGAAAAATAAGCAGCAGCATCAGCTCCACAGACTGTAAATATTGGGATAATCACATACATTGTTTAAATAAACCTGCTCATTCTGCATGAAGACTTTAAAAACCGACACAGAATATATATCTAAAGGGATTTAGAACTGTTTTGTTTTTTGGTTTTGTTTTTAAGAGAGAGAGGGACATGAGAGGGAAAGAAAGAATCAATTTTATTTAGTTTTTCATGCGGCTTTCATTGCTCTGACACTTCGTTATGTATGAGGAGCTGGGGTTTGAACCCACATCCTTGCACATGCCAGGCAAGCGCTGTAACCGCTGAGCCTCCACTCCAGCCCTAGAACTGTTTTTGAAAACTGCTAGAAAATACTACTCCACTATTTTTAAAAAATAAAGTCACGACCTTTGCTGGTAAATGGATGGAGATGGAGAAAATCATGAGGAGTGAAATTAGCCAAACCTAGAAATCCAAGGCCAGATGTTTTCACTCATGTGTGGAAGCTGGAGTACAATGCAGGAAAGAGTGAAGGAACAGTAGTTTAGACCATAGACTCATCCAACTAGGATTACCAGCCTAACTGGGGGCAACCTCTCGTTCTAGGGGTGGGGGAAGACAGAGGGGGGAGGGCAAAGGGGGATACATGATGTGTGCATGTATAGAAGTGTAACAACAAACCCCTTCAACATGTAAAACTATAATGAAAATAAAATCTTGTTAAAGTTAAAAGAAAACTGCTAGATATAAATAAGAAAAACACAAAGTTACAAGATTTTTTCCTAAGTGGACAAGATTCAAAAAGGCACTTCATAAAATAATAAAGCAAAAAGCAAAAAGAGGAAGGAAAAAAAAGAAGCATGAATGACCAATGAACACAATGAACATATCAAAAACTAATCAACCATATTAATAGTCAGGAAAATTAAAAGTAAAATCAGAATAATACACTATTACATACCTAAATACATTTTTAAATTTTCAAAAGTCTGATAATGTCAAATGCAGTAATCATGTGGAAAAAGAAGAATCTCCTACACAGATGGTAAGAGAATAAATTGAGACACTTTGAAAAAGTTTGTCTATAATTGACTAAAATTGAAAATACTTCCTATTTAATGATTCAACAATTCCACTAATATATAAATAAATGCCAAACTATCAAGCTAGCAGCATTGTTCACAATACCAAAAGAAATTAGAAATTATCTAAGCTTCCATCTATAGCTGACACTGGAATAAAAAAAAATACAGCTACAAGATCATAGGTGAATCTCATTACATGAGCAACAGATAAAAAAAGTATGTACAGTATATATAAAGTCCAACACAGACAAAACTAAATAATATTAATGAAGGATGTATATATAAGCAGACAACTGCAAAGGATAATAAAGAAATAGTTATGAAATTCCTGATAGTAGTTACCTTCACATGTGGGAAGATGATGACACGTGCTGTGCTTTGGAGCGCTAAAAATGTTTTTAACCTGGGTGGTAGTTACATGGAAGACTTTTTAATTATAATTTATTAAACTACATAGGTAGTGTTACATTGCTGATACATTTACATAGTCAAATTTAATATAATTAAAACTCCATGCTGTGAACATCTATAAAGTTCTAGTTGCTACCCGTCACCACTTGGCCATCTGAGCACCCATCACTCATTCTCTCCAATACTACACTGTATCAGTAATTCTCTCCTCTTTCCACCTGCATCAGCATTCAAACAACTTAATTTCCCTGACTTCAAGATGAATAAAAAGATACTTATGCTCTTCTTCCACCATATACTGCTTTGTTTCTTTTGCTCTTCTTTGCTACAAATCTTAAAATAATTATCTATTCTAACATCTGCAATTTATCTTTTCTGGTTATGTATTAAGTCTTCGTCAATATGAATTAACTCCCATTGCCCCCCCAAAACTTATTTTGCTAAACCATGTTTCCATTGTTGTCAAATTTAACAGCCACCTTTTATTCCTCATCTTATATGACCATGAAATGGTATTTAGTAGAGTTAATCTTTAAAATTCTTCTTCATATGGTTCTCAGGTCACCAAAATCTACTCCTCTAATCATTCCAAGTTGATTTTACCAGTTCCTCCTCCTCTCCCCATCCTCTTCATGTTGACTAGTGGCTCAGACCACACATTCATGACATCATCAATTCTCAGGCCTTTAAACATTGTCTATAAGCTGACACTTTGAAGTTATGTGTCCAAAATCCTCTGTCCCTAAATTTACTCTACCCACAGACTGCACATCTTGGTGGAGGGTCAAAGGCAAGCTCCAAGGTCATCCTTGACCCTTTTTCTCCTCTCACATCCTATATTCAAACATCTAGAAATCCCTTTGGCTCTACCTTTAAAATATTTGCAGAAGTGACCACTTCCTACACTCTGGTCCCCTTCCTGCCCTCGCTCAGGTGCACTACTTTAACCACCACCTGGATTATGGTCACGGCCTTGAACCCATCTCCCCCTCAACCTCTCTCCAGTGTTTCCAGCAACTCCCCAACTCAGAATAAAAGCCAAAATTGTATAATGCCCTAAAAGGTCTAGTATGAACAGGTTCCACCACCTTTTTAATCTCTTCTCCTACTAATTTCTACATTGCACATCCACCCACATTGAGGCCTTCCCTGTGTACACACCACACATATGCACACATGCACACACATACATGCACACACACTCAGGTCCATACACTGACTGCTATCTCTGACTGAAATTCTCCTCCAGAAACCACATAAGTAAACTTCTCACCTCCTTAGTTTTCACTCAAATTCTACTTTCTCAATGACACCTACCTACACCACCCTATATGAAACTGCAAACCCTCATCTATATTCCAAATACTCTTTACCTTGGTCTGTTTTTCCACAGCACTTATCACCTTGTCAAATATTTTATGATTACACTCCCCATCTAGAATGTTACTTCCTGGGTAGACCCTGAACTAAACATGTGGGTCCAAGTAGCGCATTTAAAAGGTGATGCCAAGAATCACAGTGAGTGTTAAAGTAAGAAAGGAAAGGGAGGAATGTCACAGTGGGTGTGACCTCTGCCAAAGTTGAGGTCCCATCCCGCTGGGAAATCTCAGAAGACGGGAGGAAGTATGCTTCAGAAACTTCCCATACCACACTGGTTGACACTCACAGATGGGGCACTAATGCTGAACTGCCCGCTCCACCAGACTTACTTCCATGGCTAGAGAATGTTCCTGGGAAGAAACATTCAGGAAAATGGTAACACATATGGGAATAGCCTGCAAGGGACATCAAAGATGAGCCAAATGGATACGGATAGGTATGGGCTTCACTGCCACAGAGGTGCTCTTCACTGATATATCCTGAGGGTCTAGAAAAGACCTTAACACATAGTATTAACACAAAAATCCTGTATTGATTGTCTAAAGTGAATCAAAGATTAAAAGTCACATTGGAAGCTATAAAATACTTAAAACTAAGGAGAAAATCCCCACAAAGCATAACTTAAGGATACATCTAAAATAGTACTTTGAGACAAATTAATAGCCAGAGATGCTTACATTACCGAATATGAAAGTCTAAAAATGAATAGTCAACCTTCAACTTAAAACCTCGGGGAAAACAGTGTAAATAAGCTCAGAGAAAGCCAAATAATGAAGTCAGGACCCGAAAAAAAATTAAGTAGACAATAAAAACATCATGGAGAAAACAACACCAAAAATTAGTTTTCAAGGACTGAAACCGTGGCTCAGCGGTTACACTTGCCCGGCATGCGCAAGTACGCAAGTTCAAACCGCAGCACCACGTACACAACCAAGTCTCAGAGCAACGAAAGCCACATGAAAAAGTAAATAAAATTGATTCTCTCTTTCTCTCTCTCTCTCTCATTGTCCCTCTCTCTTTAAAAAAAAATTAGTTTTCAAAAAGAACATTAAGCTGATAATCATCCTTGCAATATTAATTTTAAACAAAGAAAGGGAAAGTGCCAATAAATCAAAATGTGATTAAAATAAGAACACAACTACAGATACAACAGAATGAAGTGGTAAAAGAACATTATGGGTGATATTCTTCCAACTTGAAAATTCCTTTTAGGAAATGAATTAACCAATATTCAAGCTTTTTCATACAAAGAAAATGCCACACCCAGATGGCCGTACAGGCAAGTTTCTACCAAATGCTCAAAGAACTTATTTCTGTAATTTTGTGCAAACTTTTACATAAGTGTACAAAACGGGGCAATTTTTAAAGAAGCTATTTAGTTATTGCTATGAGAATGCTCTAAATTTTACAACCACAAGTGATTATGTGGTATTGGCACAGAAAGAGGAAAACAGATTAAGAAAAGTGAACAGAGACTGCATTAAGGGAATTATGCAGATATGCAAGCATCTTCTATTGCAGAGACTGTGCAGAGGGTTAGGAAGGACCTGCAGGTAAAATGTGCAGGAGCAAATGATTTTTCAAATGGAAAAAAAATAAAATTGAATTGAAGGGCATAAATAAAATGATCAATACTTGAAAATATTGTGGAAGAAACTGTAGGTGAATTTGTTTATGAACTCCAGATAAGGAAGAATTTTTTAGGAGAGAAAGAGAGAATTAATTTTATTTCATTTTTCATTTTGTTTTCGTTGCTCCAACTCTGAGTTGTATATGTGGGGCTGGGGTTTGAACCTGGGTCCTCACACATGCTAGACAAGCTCTGTAATTGCTGAGCCACTGCTCCAGCCCAAGGAAGAGTTTTTTAACATGACAAAGAAACACAGACCCTAAAGACTGATAAATTCAATTGCTTCAGAATTAAGGACAAGGAGAAATCATTTGCAAGATATATCATCCACAAAAGAGCTGAAAAAAATTACAAATATTTTTTCATAAAGGAAACCCTACTAGAAAATTAGATGAAAGGCAAGCAGACACTTCATAGAAACAGAAACAAATATAGCAAAATACAGAAAAGCACCACACTCAGTAATCAGAGAAATGTGTGTCAGACTATGAGAGTCCCTTCTACCAAAACGACAACATTAAATACCCAAACAATACAAACTGCTGACACACAGGGAGTTTTTTACATTGTTGTTGAAAGTGTGGTAAACTACTTTTCAAAACAATTTAGCACCACCCAGCAAATTAGACTCCACATACCCTAAGATCCATCAATGTCCACTCCAGAGATTGCTCTAGAGAAAGTCGTGCATATATTTACCAGGAAATACAAATAAATACAAATAAACACATTTCATTTCATAATGATGTAAAGAAAAACTAGAAACAACAAATTTTTTCCAAAAGTAGAAATGAATAAACGACCAAATGTTCAAAGAACAAATGAATAAACTGTAGCTATATGCATCAGCATGAATAAATCTAATATAAAAAGTGAACAGAACAAGGCTTAAAATACTTACAATATGTTTCCTTTCATACCAATGTCAAAAATGCAAATTTAAGCCATATATTATTTGAGAACATAAAGAAATGTAGGGAAATGCTAAACACAAAGAACTGCTGGCCTTCTGGACTTACCACGGATCTCTCTCCATAAAGCACTGGGAACTATTATATCTGGAAACTTCTACTGGATAGACCCCTCCTGATACACATTACCAGGATAAAGAGACCTAGAAGAGCCTCCTATAGAATTATATCTTAACCTTACATTTTCTCTGGGAATGTACAGCATATTACATAAGCACTTCAAAAATATTTATGGTATTTTACCCTTTATTTGCATTAAAATGTAAGACTCTTATGTAATAGCACTTCAATTACATTGAGCCAGTTTTAGACTAACTCAAAGAGCTGGATGTCAAATTAGAAGCTATTAATTGAGAAAAGGAAAATAGCTACAACAGAAGCAAGCTTTAGGGTTGAGCTGGGAAGTGCTCACCGTATTAGAGTGACAGCAAGGTGTTAGGTTTGACAATTTCTTACAAAGTCAAGTGTGGCAGTTACTTGTGGAGTTAAGTTGTCACCTACCTAGGACACAGCACTTCCATATCTATGTATTTTCCTAAGAGGAATGAAATTACGTGTCTTCAAAAAAAACTAGCTCAAACCAGGAGCAGTGATGCCATCCTCTACCTATAATCCCAACTACTCAGGAGACTGAGGCAAGAAGATAGCAAGTTCAAGGCCAGCCTCAGTAACTTAGCAAGACCTCATCTCAAAAACTAAAGAAGGCTGAGGATAGCTCAGAGGAAGAGCACCTCTGGGTTCAATCCCCAGTACCTTAAAAAAAGGACTTTTTCAAGCATCTCTTTACATAATAATTAATCAAAAGCTGAAAACCGCCCACATGTCTATTAAGAAGGAGTCTGAATGAACAAATGATGGTATATTTATACAGTGAAATGATATTTAGAATGTTTCTTAATTACCAGTGATGTGAATGGATTTTAAGTATTTTTAGCAAAAGAATCCAAACATAGAATTACATAATTCCATTTATATACCATTAGTTTGAAATCAATCTATAGTGATTAAGAAAAGAGCATAACTGTTATAGGCTTAGAGATTACTTGAAAATGAGCCCAAAGGAGCAGAAATTTTCAGCACCTTGCTTGTAGTTGTGGTCATAAAAAGGTATGCATTATTTATATAAACTCATCAAATTGTATGCTGAAGATTCACTCATTTCTCCATACATAAACTTTACCTCTAAAGGACATTAAGTTTCAAGGGCTGGGATTGTAGTTCGGTGGTAAAGTGCCTGCCCAGAATGTATGAGGCCCTGGGTTCAATCCCCAGTACTGAAAAAAATAAATAAAAAAGCTTCAAATATGACATATACCGTGGAATATTTTATTTTCTAATCTCTGAAATGAAAAATTATTTATTTCTGCTGTATTTGTCTTGTTACAAGGGTATATTTCAGGCAGCCTTTTAAGAGAGAAGACAAGAGAGTGTATCACACCTTTGCTTACTTAAAAGGCAGGCAGCAATTTTGTAGATTCATTACAAAAATGACATAAATTTTGGGAAATGATTTGTTATCACTGATATTCTTAGCTAGTCATGAAACTGAAATGCACAAAGTTTACTCTAAAAAATAAAGTGATTTTAAAATTAATAGTGAAAGCTATAGGAAAGGAATAAAATAAGCATAAGAAGGAAAAAAGGAACACAGCTTAAATTATCTAGCTTTATACTGTAATTGAAAAAAATGGTTTCCAACATGAAAATAATTAGTAAAATATAATAAAATCAATAAAAGGTTGAATTTATTATAAGCATTTTTTTCAAGAGTTAAACTCCTGGTTGCATAAAGTGAGGCCTAAATCTAAAGGCAAAATACAGGATCTAGGTTACCTCAACAAGTAACCTTTACAATCAAATCTGACTTGTTCCAAACCTCTCTTCTACCCCCAGCTATAAAGAGAGAGAGAGAGAGAGAGACAGAAAGTGTTTAGTAGTTTAGTAAGCCTTTTCAGGTTCAGAAAGGAAACTTAATGACTGCTTATTGAGAAATTAAAATAGGTAATAAAAGGCTCAGCTTTCTTAGCAGAAGAAATAGGATTAAGCCCATAGTACACTTTGAAGCTGATATGCTAGAGTCAAAAAAGAATGAAGATTTGTTCCTAAGCACTAGGTTGATGTTATTTTCTTTCTTTCTTTCTTTTTTAATTGGAGAAGTACTAGGGATTGAATTCATGGGCTCATGGGTACTTTACCACTGATCTTGAACTTACAATCCTCCTGTCTTAGCCTCCAAAAAGGCTGGGATTACAGTCATGTGCCACTATGCCTGGTTACATGTTATTTTCTTAAGATTCATCACTTTGTGCCACTCTGGACATGACAATAGATTTGAAAAAGGGTACAGGCTCCAAGGAGAAAGTTAGAGTTAATGGGTAGATGTTAAGGTCCTCAAATATCAGTGTAAAATGACAAATTCAATTCTTACCCTCAAAGAGAGAAAGGGTTGCCCTAGGTCATCATGTATCCATGAGGCAAACCTAACGCAGATGACAACTTGCAGGGTTATTCTCAAAGCAAGAAATGTAGCAGTTAAGAGCATGTTCTTTGGTGTAACAGGGACCTCCATTCAGAGGCCAGCCTCAACCTAGTCATGGAATTTGCCACATTCATAAAGATTCTGGTAGACTAAATGAGATGGTATGTGTTAAGGGTTTACCAGAATGGGTGACACCCATTAAGTACGTATTCATGTTGTGATAACAGGGAATATATCCTTTATTTAATGAGCCACCTGGGGAAGTGATGAGGCTTCACAGGTGATAAAATCCAATCCAATCCCAACAGCCCATGATTCTGAGAAACAATGCCTTGCAGATAAATATGTTTTGAATGATGCTAAAAAACTGGAATGATTTATTTTATAGTTTACTAATGGTATTTTTAACATTGAAAAAACAAAGATGTGGTTATCTTATTTCAAAAGAGATTTAGGTAATCAATCACAATAAGAGGTATTTAACATTATTATTGTGTCTCAGGCAACCAATTCACAAATTGCCTTTCATAGAACATTAAATGACAATCAGTAAATAGATCATGTCCAGAAGAAGGAAGTGACCCCTGAAAATGTGAATTGTCTAAGGTCGCATCAGTCAGAAGTTAAAAAAATAAATAAATAAAAGAATTTCAAAGGTGCAAATTCTATATAAGCAAACCTACCCATCGGGTGATGGAGACCAAAATCCTATTGCAAGTGTGTGACCAGAGGACTGAGAGACTTGAGCTAAAGAAAACAAAAAAGCTGGAGGAAGCAGAAGGGTTCATGAGAAGGCAGCCCGGTCTCCGCCTCTGCAGATCTTACCCTCAAGTTCAGAGAGCATGGCGCACGGGCAGTCCCTCTTAGCCACCAGGAAAAGTGATTTACTTGTTCTATGCTTTAGATTCTCTGTGAGCTTTAGCATGATCACTTCAGTTACTTAGGGACATAATCCAGACTAGTATTGTTAAATTTTATTTTCTTCTCCATGATAAGATCTATTTTGGGGAAGCAAACATTTTACAATTTTTCTATATCTTATAGCAAATTATCATTTTTTTCAAAATGATTACATCTCATACTACCACAGAAAGAGAATGGGCAAGATCAGATTGCTTTTATGTTCATGATTATAATTTCCTTCCATAGCAACAGAAATTTTTAAGGTTTTTTTTTTGCAGACAAACATGCAGACCCTAGGCAAACCCTAAGATTGTAAGACTGTACATTCGTGTCTAAATGTCCTTTCTGCTTCTCCTTTGAAAGAGGCTTGTTGTCTGTTTGAAATCAGCATTGCTCACTATCATATGACCATTCACTCAGACCTATTTTTGTGTGAAATATTTTATTTCTCATTATAGAACAAAGAGCTTTCATTTTGGTAAGGGAATGTGGAGCACTTGGGAAAGATGTGCTTTGTGGTTGTATCATAAACAGCAAACAGTGCCATTCCATTTCCTTTAAAAAAAAAAAAAAAAAAAAAACCTCACACCATCCCCAGGCTGACCCTGGGAGTTAAGTCAGCTTGGTCATTTTAGAGAAGTTATGGGGTCAAATAAGATTAAAGAGAAAAAAAAAAAAGGTCTGGCTCTTATTTTCCGTACCGCAACTCTCCCTTACCTCACAGGACCATCCTTTTTCCTAAGAATTTAGAGGTCCTTTTTGATTTCATAGTCTGAGTATTTTTGAAATGTTTTAGAAGCATAGTATTCCTGAAAAACATACCTTGATTTGTCCCACTTTCTCCTCTTAATTTATTCCATTGTCCACTTCCCCTAAGATCCCCAAGAAACTGGGAATACTCAGCTAACTCTCCGTCCCTTTTACAACCTCCCTGGCCAGAGTCTCCCTCAGCACTCTCCAGTCCTACTGTCACCTGATAGCAAAGTGTTGACTCCCAGGAAAATGACCTTTGAGAAGAGGTCATCCATTCTATCATCTCTTTTTCTTTTATGACTATTAGGAGATTCTACTCTGTGTCATGGACTGGTAAAGTCAATAGTATCTCCTTTCTCCAAGACTGGGTAATTTATGAACCATCTGTGCCAACCAAGTCTGTGAAAATTCTACTTACCCTTATTAATACAGTTATTTATTTAAAATATCAATAAAGGAGGACTGGGTATATAACTCAGTGGTAGAACACTTGCCTAGCATGGATGAGGCCCTGGTTCAATCCCCTGCACTGCAAAAATAAAATGATTAATTAGTTAAATATTAATAAATAATCAACAAGATCAACTCACAGAAAACTGTTAGCTTTGTGGATCCTATTAAATAATAGATTTGTGCTTACTGTGTTATAAATCATGAAGTAAAATCATAAGCCTTTCTAACTTTTCAGTTTCTTAGGGAAGAGTAACTTTATCTGAATTAAACATTGCTCCTCATGTCAGGTGAATTCAGAGAAGGCTCCAGATTATGGTGGTATTTATGCAGCAAGTCAGCAGCACACTGGATAGATTGTTAGTGTCTCCTATGAAGATGAAATCACCAGTGACATTTAGGAAAGAGATTACCTATTGAAAATACTTTGAAATATTTAATTTGAAGAGATTCAAAGAAAAATATATCCATCTTATCAGTGGCCTGCTTTCATTTAAATATTGCAATTTTCCAGCAAGCTCAACCCAACCTACTTTTCAAATTCTCTCTTCAATATTCAGGTCCATAAAGGTCAAATGTGCCCTACTGAAAGCTAGGCTCATTGCAAATGAATTAAAATTATGGCACCTTACAGAGTCAAGAAGTTTTAGGAGTATCTTACACAGAAGATCCCATCAGAAGAGAATGCATTCTAGGGCTTCCCACAGAAAGGACAGGTCTGTAGGTCTATGTGTCACCAATTCTTTGAACAATCATACTCTCTCCTCAAACACACTGTTCCAATGCCCTGTCAGTGTTTTGATTATGTTTAGGATCAAATATTTGCAACATCTAAGTTCACTTTCAACAAAGATAGAATAATCTCAGCTGAATGAGAATCAGCAATCTGGAGTAAACACTAGGAGTAGAACCGATAGAATCCACATGAAGGCGGACAGGAAACCCTGAGCCCTCAGCTTTAGAATATTGTTCTACATTGAGATAGAAATAGATTGATTGATAGAGCATATGAGATCAGTTCATTCATCTAGGCAATAAAGACTTATTTCATCTCAATACTATTAAGCCATTACTATTCTAAGGACTTGGAATATATTAACAAAACAAAGATTCCTTCCCTTATGTAGCTTACATTCTAGCTGGGGGAAAGTAGACAGAAAACAATAAACATAACAAATAAACCACTTGGATTGTAATAAGGTACTCAGTGCTGATGGGAGCAGAGAGCGCAGTGGTAGAGGTGGGGATAAAATGGGGACTGGGGTGCAGACCATTGAGTAAGGGACTGTTTTGCAGAGTCTGCATCAATTTTCAGGCCTTAGTAGTAGATCACTCAGTAGATAGCAAAAAAAGATGAAAATTTCAAAATATGTATTTGTCATAAAAATCATGCATGTGAATAAGTATCTATGTGCATTTACTGTCCCTCAATAGGATCATAGCTTTAGATGTAAGCATTTGGCCTAAATACTCTTTAGGTGGTAAAGTTTCAATCCGATGTTTTCAACCTGACCTTTTATTAACACTTGTTGTATCATGGATTACTGGAAATACAAAATGTTAATATCAGTTATTAAGTTGGGATTCTTAGAAAATGTGCTGCAGAGAAGTCGGTGATGCACACATGCAGCCTTCTCACTGAACAGTGACTGCTCTGCGAGATATTATGGGTATGGCGATTTTAAACATAAAGTCAATGACCTCAAAGAGTTTGCAGTCTAGCACTATTAATTGCTGATATTTATCAATGTACCGATACTTATCACCATTACCACTGCGTCAGGCACTGAGCCAAAAGCTTCACACATATTAGCTCCACCAGCCTCCATGATGAGGTGATGCGGTTGGCACTGTCACTATCCCCTGTGCATAGATGAGGAAACTGAAGTCCAGAGCAGCTAAATGACTTGCTGAAGGCTACAGCAGTAGATAGCTGGAGTGGCAGGATTTGAATTCAGGCTATGTGTGCCTAGAGCTTGTTCCGCACCACTCTCCTGAGAGGCTAGAAATCAGCTCATTGCAATGGCAGAAAAGTCTGTGCAGATGAAGCTTAGAACTGCCTCAAGGGGCAAGTGTCAGCACCCTCTTTTGCATTCGTGTGCCAGGCACCCTGTTGTGCCCTGCCTCTTCAGCAGAGGTGGTGAAAGAAAGGAGGGAAGCGCTTCAAGCAACCTAAGGAAGGAGAAGGCACTTAGCTCAGATGGCCTCAAGAGCATAAGCGTCTGCTCTGCCATCTCTCCCATCAGACACGCTCCCACAGGCTGGGACACTATAAGCAAATGCCTTCGGAATTTGCTCTCTACCCTGATCATATTTAAGTTATAAATATATGTTTCGCTGAGTGGTTAAGACCTTTGCACAATTACATGGATTTTATTTTTCTTTTAAAAATGTTTTCCTTTAAAATTCTCTTGGGCATTGCAAATTCAATGCACTATCTCATACCAGTAAAGAAATTTCCCCCAATAATATTGTTTCAGCATTTTGGGGTGATTGGGCGGGTACGGGGATTGAACCAGGAAGCATTTAACCACGGAGTCATATCCCCAGCCCTTTTTTAATTTTTTTTTATTTTGAGACAGGGACCCACTCAGTTACTCAGGGCCTCACTAGGTTGCTGAGGCTAGTTTTGAACTTGCAATCCTCCTGCCTCAATCTCCTGAGTCACTGGGATTCAGGTGTGCACCACCACGCCTGGCTATTTCTGCATTTTTAATGAGAATCAGTAAAGTGCCTTAAAGTCCCAACAGTCTTAAAGGGGAAAAAAAACAGGCTATTGGAATTTGTATTCTAAGATTAATATATACACACTAACTATTGATCTATTTACCAAATGAAAAATTAATACTTATTTATAATGACAGAGCAAGCATGATTGATGATTAATAAGACTTGGACAAGGAATTTGCAGAAATAATAAATTTTACAATTTATTAAATTGACATTATCCTGTTCCTTTTTGCAATCTGCTGTTTGAACTCTGTTACTTGGTTGTTGTTCCATAAAAGAAAATGTCAAATGAGGACAGATTCCAAGGTGCCATATTTTATATTTATATACATAGATATGTACACATTGGTCTATTATTGCATATTTGTTGTCAGATTGGCACAAGATTTTAAGCATTATTTTTTTAAAAATAAGCTTCATAAACTGTTTTTAAGAATGTATTATTTATATTTTCATAGTAATATCCAATGCATTTGGGAGTTAGACTTTTAGCAACCTGTACCATTCAGGATATGCCAGATTCAATAAGGGAGGCTGTCACAAAGCCCATGCAGATTGCTCCATGGGTGAGCTGTGTTCCCCTAGCAACTTCTTGGTGGAGGAAACAGGGGAGTATTCAAAGCCAGTGTTCTGAAGAGGATAAAAACAGAAGAGAATGGACAATAAAACAAACTTCAAAAGCCTGGCTATGTGGAAGCACATTAGAAAGGTGCCAGCAACCCAAATATTTCTTTAAGGGCTTTGCATATATAATAATTAACATTCATAATAAAATACACCCTAATCATCAAGAAGTGGTTCAGTTGTCATCATTATTCACTGGTTACCACCAAGAGGGGCATTTCTGAATGAATGGTCAGATATGTTTAAGAACCATGAAGCTTCAAAGTGCCAATGCTACTAAGCTCCTGGGAATCATCTCCCCCAAGACAACACACAAACAAGAGGAATCTCCTACAACAGTGCAGCTGGTGAAAACGCTAATTAGGAATCAGACAACTTGGGTTCTAGGTGCTGCCAATTACTTTGAGTGGGCCCAAAGGGTCCTGGAATCCCTAACTCATCACCTGCATAAGGGTTCACTAACACCTGTCCCTCCTAACAAAGAAGATTTGAGAGAATGGAATTAGTTTTACACATGAAAACACTGTCAACATTATGAAGCACTTCCCCATCACAAGATATCTTAACTGATTAAACGATCATAAGTAATTACTCTTAATTTTTTTATTAGATGAACCAAGTGATGTCCTTTGATTCAAAAAACAGTGATAATACCTCATTCGTACCTAAAGACCATCTGGCCCATAGTTAATTGAGGAATTCTGGTCTAGTCAACAGTGACAAAACATGAAGAAGTTGGTTCCAGTATTGTCTGAATATTTATAGAATCCATTAAACATTATTTGCTCTACCCCATATTTGAAGCTTAAACATCAAACAGTTTCCCTTTGTTCTGATAAACCTGAAATGAACGAATCACCAACTTTTAAGATGCTTCCATTTAGTGGAAGCATCTTATAAGATAATCCACCTGCTTTGGCATTTTAATGAAATAAACAATTCCTTTAATGAAAGGAGCTAATTGCAATCCTCTCCCAAGCTCAGTTTTTTCCCTCAAATTTCCTCAGTTTCCTTCTCAATCACTTTTAGACAACAAAAGATTTCAAATTGGGTGCGCCAATCCTACTGGAACAAACCAGAAAGCAGGTCTTGGAATTCCGAATGAGAACTAGACATGAAGTAGCAAGCAGGAAGGAGTGGGGGATTCTGCAAGGAAGCCAGGGGGCAGTGAGGCCATCTAAGGCAACGTAAGCCATCATGCTGAAGAGATCCACAAGGAGGAAGGAGGTGAACACAGGATTAAGAGGCAACATGTTGTATCAGTCTTCAGTTGTTGCCATGACAAAATATAACAAATTAGGCTTAAAACACACAGGCATTTATAATATTGCAGTTCTCTAGGTAGGATGTCTGACACAGATCTTTCCAGGCTAAAATTGAAGTGTCAGAGAAGCCATGTTTCTTCTGTCAGCTCTCAGATCCACTCCCTTGCTCCCTCCAGAGGCCACTTCCCTGCATTGGCTCATGGCCCTTTCCTCCTCCTTTAAAGCCATCAGTGACAGTGCTTCTCCCTTTCCATCATTCTGACCACTGCTTCTGCCTCCCTCTGCACACACGAGTAAGGACTTGTGGTTGGATTGGGTCTACCTGGATAATCAGGGGACCCGACCCATGTCAAATTTAAACACATGTGCAAACACCCTTTTCCACGGCACATACGTAGCCAGTTTCCATGGATTAAGACACAGAAGTCGTAGAGGGAGAGAACACTGTTCTGCAAACCACAGTGCTGTAGGTAAGAGGCACCTTGGAAAGAACTTCTCACTGCTTGCTTTTACTCTCGCTTCCCACAAAGCAATAAAGGACTTGACAACAATGACCACAATGACCACATTACATCACTGCTCAAGCTCCTCCACCGGCTTCTTGACCTTCAGAATAAAGCACAGCCTGCAAGGCTCTACATAATTTAGCCAGTGTGTCTGAAAGATTTTTTGTACTGGTACCAAGAGTAAGAAATTTATTTTAAAATCATAACCTAGGACATAAACACAAATGTGTCCACGTCCAGTTGTCAAACCAATACTCCTCTTAACAAAATACTCCTCACTCTGACTTTTTTTAATGCTGCTTGCAACCAACTATTGTACTGTGACTTTTCATTTGGAAAATACAGATCTGGCCCTGCCTCTCTCTCAAACCCCATCTCCTAGCACTGTTCTAAGCTCCCTCAGAACTGAGTGCACTGACCTCCTAATCTCAGAACCCCTGATGGAAATAGTTACCCCAGAACTTATCAAGGCCTGCTCCCTCCTTGTATTCGAGCACCTACACAATTGCCCCTTTCTCCAGGAGGCCTCCCCAGACAGCTCACCTCTCATAACCTCTCTCCCCTCCAGCATCATTATCTTGCTTTAGTTTCCTTCACAACACTTACTACTGCTTTGCATATTATTTCCTTGTTTCTTCTCTCCCTCTAGAATAAAAGCTCTGCTAGGAGTTTTTTACTTATTGTCTTATTTACTGAAGTATTCCCAGTACATGAGTCAGGCTGCCTAACACATAGGAAAAAACCAAAACTTAAGTATTGAGTGAATGAAGAAAACATGAGTTAAGAGTGGCTGAACAAGAGCGTTGGCAGATCTAAAACTATATAGGTTCTTGGAAGAAACTGTTACTATGATTACATTATGATCTATATGATTATGAACATTGATAATCATCATTTATTAACTATTCCATGCCAGAGTAATGTGCACATCTGGTATAAATTATTTATAGTTATTGCAACAGTTCTGGGTGGTAGTTGTTTTTAACAGAGGGGAAAATTGAAAGTCAGAAAGGTTAGATTTCTGGTCCAGGGTTAATGTAGACTGGAAAAAGAGCCGATTTAAATCATAGTCAATATCTGTTGTTAAATGTTGTTCTAAGCATTATATGTGGGGATACTGTTAATGTTCCCCATTTGTAGATTGGGAAATTCAGGCATAGAGCTTGCTTAAAGTCACAAAGCCATTAAGTAGTGACACCAGAAATCTAACTCAAGCAATCCAGGACTAAAATGACCTCATGGCTGACATACTGGTGCTGCTCAGAGTGAGGCCAGCAGCAGCAGCAGCGCCTAGGGGTTTATTAGAAATGCAGTCTCCCACCCCAGTTACATTCCAATAAGGTTCCCATAGGATTCCTTTACACAGAAGAGGTAGAAAGCTCTGCTCTAAACTATACTGCCTCTCAGGCAGGAAAGCAGAGATGCACAGAAGTAAGTATGACATCAGAACTACACTATGAATAATATTTTAACTAGAAGTGTTAAATTTAATTTTTCATGAATTTAACAGAAGTAAAATAAACTGAAGTAAAATTAAAGGAATTGCCAAACTTCAGGTAAATGACTTGTCACCTTAAAATATTATATCTTAAGCAAGAAAAAAGATTATGAGGTACATTAAGATGTTGGAACTATTATGTTCTTACTCATAACCTGATGTTTCAGCCTTAGGTTATATCAACTAACTATCTGCTATGAAAGATGAGGCTATTAAAATTGTTTCTTCTCTCCTTCCACCTCCTTCTTTTACCTCCACATTTATCTTGGAATTTCACTCTTTTCTTCCCTATGAAATGTAATGCTCCCTCTCTATTTCACCACCATAATCCCTTAGTTATTTAGTTCAGTATTTCTTTGGACCCAATGATCCTTTACCACCTTCTCATTGACAAGCTCTGTATTTTGATTCATCTTTTGATTTTGCTGTTGTTGTAAGGAAATGCTTTAAGGGAATCATAGCTGTCTTAATCCACAAATACTCTCATCTTTAAGAATGCTTACCTGCTGCCTTTAGATTAAAGAAAGCTTGGCTATTATTTGGCAGCTGCACATTCCTTCCGAAAGCTGTAGATATCGCCCCCTTGTCTCCCAGAGTTAGTGCTGGGAAGAGGTCTGAAGCCCTTCCTGAAGCTTTCTTCTTCTAGGTCCTTTCCTTCTGCCCAGAGGCACATCTTTTCTCTCTCTTACCCTTCCTTTTTTATCTTTACTGTTTCAGCATAATGTAAACCTTAAGCAGAATATTTCCTGATCTATTTATATTTATGACTTCATGCAGTAATTTGACTTCATCATTTGTCTCTTCTACCACTTGCTGTCTGAAGAATATTTTTTATCTGCCATGGAATTGTGTTGTCTGTACAAACATCTCTTGCCTCTAATTCTGTTGTTTTATCATAATACCTTGGGGCTCTTATTTTATCAAATTTATAATCTTATTGGATTTTCCCAAAGCATAAAGCACATTTATAACACATTCTTTTTTCTTTGTACTAGGTTTAATTTCAGACTCTCTTCAGCATGCAATGTTCTTGTTTGTTTCCTTTAAGCTATATATATATATATTATATATAATGACATATATTATATATATATTATATATAATGACATAGTTCTCCTGCCATTTCTTTGCTTCTGCCTAAATTTCCAAAAAGTCAGCACACAAATCTCTTGGCACCCATCCCATCATATCTGGAAACTGGTGTTCTTACCCCCTCCAAGTTACAGTTTGCAGGCTGGGTATTTATAGTATTTGTTTTTTTCTGATGAATGCACAGGAGTTGAGGAGTGGGAGAGCAGATTCAAGTTGAACACAGTTTTTGATGAAAGGCATGCGTTCAATTCTTCAGAATGTCTTTACGAAACACAGGTTCATGGAATCCTAATTACTTTCCAAACACACTTCCACCTTCTAATGACAGTGGCTTCAAGTCCTCACCTGATCTCTTTTCTGATGGTTTCTGTGCCAGACTTTGTAGTGAATAAGTTCATCTCCATAGCTGCATCAGATTGAACTGGTAACCAAGGGATCGGCAGCCCGTTCTGTTTTGGAGTATTTCCAGAGAAAGCTGTCAAACAAGCATGTACAAAGCTAACTGTATAACCCAATCAATATGATCATCTTTCCGAGAAGCATAGAAAGTGGTTACTTGAACACAGATTATCATTCTTGGTTACATCTATCAATTTGTATCTAAGAAACTCATGGTATATGTGGTGTTGATTTTGAATGCTATGTCATGCTTTCTTGTATCCTTACATTCAATCACCACTGTTTAAAAACAAGAACTTTCCTGATCCAATCTCAGGTCAGCTGCTTACTCTCATTGTTACTCTTAAGCAAGGTAAATCCTCTCTAAGGCTCAGTTCTCTTATTCACACTCTGAGGTTGATGACACCTACTTGATAGAATTACTATGGAGATTATATGTAATAACAAAATATCTTAGACTGCAGTGGTGGCTCAAATAACAAACATTGATATCTCACAGTTCTAGAGGTAAGGAGGTCTAAGATTAGGTACCAACAGATTTGGTGTCTGGTCAGGGCCCAGTTCCTGGTTTGTCTTGCTGTATCCTCACATGGTGAAGAAAGACGGGGAGGAAGGGTGGTATGGGGAGTGGAATCTAGTCCCCTCTTTTTCTCTAAGGGCACTGATCTATCATGAGTGCTCCACTCTCTCAAGCTCATCCCAACCTAGTTACCTCCTAAATACCCCACCTACAATTGCCATCCCACTGGGGATTGAGACTTCACCATATGAATTTGGGGGAGATGCAAACAGCATTCTTACTTCACATGTTGAGGCATCATGGAGGTACTGAGGAGAGAGACCTTATGCCGATTCTGCTTTAAAATTAGAAACACTTTCATGAAGATGTGACCTTTAAGCTCAATACTGCTGGTGAAGCAGGGTGAACCAGGAGAGAGAAATGAATTTCAGATAAAGGGAAAGTTTTCTTTGACTCATTTATTCATTTATTCAATAAGCATTTATTGAATACCTACTCTATTCCAGGTCCTATCCTAGGCACTGGAGAGATAACAGGGAACAATAAAGGCAAAACATTCATCCCACCAATGGAGACAAACAATAAATGAATATGCCCTACATGTAATGGCAAAAACTTGAAAGCATTAAGAAGAAAATATAATATAAAGGGTAGACTAATGGAAGGAAGGACTTTTTTTGACAGTAATGCTGCATTTTGAGACACAAAGCTGTGCAAGGGGCAGATGTCATCTATGCTAAGCTGTCTGACCTTTAGCCTGTGCTGGTCAGAAACCATTGAAAGGTCTTAAGCACAGCAATGGCACAGTCCTAACTTATATTTAAATAGATTACTCTAGAAACAGTGTGCTGTATAGACCTAAAACCATTAGAGCTGGTGGGGCTGAGGGAAGTCTACTGCGAAACTGGAGAGAACATGAAGAACTCAAAAGTTATTCAGAGGCAAAACAAGGATAGGCAGATAGATTAATTTAGAGTACCAGGATCAGAACTCTGAGAGCTAATGATTAGGGGCCTTTGGATCTGACCATTCCCAAGGAAAAAAATGGGGAGGAACCTGAGGTCCCAGGAGTTCAGTCTACTTATGACTGGCAGGAGGTAAATAACAGCACAAGGGCCAAGAAATAATAAGTGGACCATAAGAATTCAAGCCAGGGAAAATTTAATACCAAACCCTGTCAGAAGACAATTCACAATTATTAATTAGTCATCCTTCCAGTTCTCTCCAGAACCAAAATAAGTCTGAGTTTGTCTCTAAGGACAGTTGTTTGATTATTTGTGTGTGTGTGTGTGTGTGTGTGGTCCATAGTATGGGAAAGGAAGAGGTAAGAAGAATCCAGAAAAGAAAGAAACAATAGAAAATCTCTCTCTCACACACACACACAGAGCTTCCTTCAGGACCCTTTATAAAAGCATCCCTTATTGATGTCTAATTTATCTGTTTTTATATGAACATGACATCATTTTTCCATTTGCCTTGGCAAGTCCATGATAGACTTCATTGTTTCTTAACAGATTTTACAACACTTTTCCTGGCAACTCACCAATAGGAAGAACATGGGTTTTAGTCTCAGAAGACCTGGCTTCCAATCCCGGCTCTGCCATCGGTGAGTTGCATAACCATGAGGCCAAGCCACTGCTCCCCTCTATAGCTCTACTTACTCACTAGGGAAACATAATGTAGTTTCTGAAAATTAATTGAGTTTATGTGAGTTACTGTACCTAGTACAGAGCCTGACACATAGTAGGTGTTCTATGAGTGTTCAGTTTAACTACAGCTTGGATGTATATGGAATAGAGCAAGGGAAGGGAGTGAGGAAGGATCACCAAAAAGTATAGATGTCAAACTGAGGCATTAATGGGGAGCTATTTAAGGATTTTAAGAAAGAAAGGAACATAAATTTGCTGGCAGGTGCCAAGTTAGAGCAAGGAAATCATTTGGAAAATATATGTGATCATCCATGCAAGAAACAAATGAACTCCAGCTGTGCAGTGAAAGAATGATTTCCTTAGATGCTGAGGAAGATGGTTAGTACTGGAAATGAAAGAGAAAGAGGAACCAGGTTATCTCCCAATTTCTAGCCTGGAAGACTGGATCCATGGTCCTATTTAAAAGACAAGGAACAGAGAGGAGAAACAGGTATGAAGAAGAGGAGTACTCATTAGGCATTCACTCTTAAATGATTTCGATCATTCAGCAAATATTAGGAGTGCTGTGTAACCAGAACAGGGAGCGTTCTGCAGTGAACACATAAGGATGAACCCTCCCCTCATGGGGCTTCCATGCAGCAGGGAAGTTGACTCAAAGAAAGTGATCCAAGGAATGAAAACAGAGTATGTGACTGCTTTGACCCTCAAGGAAATGCATCCTTCAAGGGAGTAAGAAGGATCGGGCTAGCTGAGCCCAGCAAGGCACAAAATGAAGTGGAGATACTTCAGAACATGCAGGGCCTGGAGGCTCATTTTAAGGATGTGGGCTTTATTCTTATAGTAGCTGAAGCCATTGGTGACTACAGGCAGGGAACCAAGGTACGATCAGATTCAAATTTGGAGATTTCAGCTGAGCTTCACTGGAGAGAACGACTTGAGGATATGGAGATCCAATTGGCAGGCTAGAAGTTCTGAAGAGCCCATCTGCCACAGAGCATGGGGATGCTGGATAAAATGGTGAAAGTGTATATTTAAATGCATTGCTGAGCTAACAAGAAAGAAAGCGAAGGCCTCTACTACAAAAAATAAAAATGAGCTGAAACAAGAAAGGCAGGCAAACTATGAAGCCAGTGTGGCTCTGGAAGTAAAAGCTAACACTATGAACCTAGAGCTTTGGGGATTGACAGCTGTGGGGGAAGCAGGAGCTTAAATTTAGGCCCATTCATAGGGCACTAAGATATCTCTTCAAAGTTACAGTGAAGAAGTCACTCTGGGTTCTTCTCAGTGCAGCAGGGTAACTACTGAGAAAAACAATCCAAGATATGTTCCAAAATGACCAGAAAACAGTACGGAATTCCTAACACAGAAAAATGATTAATTGTTGAAAAGATGGAAATGCTTCTTACCCTAATTTGGCTAATGCACATTGTACACACATATCGAATTACCATAATATACCCTATAACAACGCACAGATTTTTTTGAAAGGATTTCTCTTCAAGATCCTGATTTTAATTCATTTGGATATATACCCAGAGGTGGGATTGCTGGATCATATGGAAGTTATATTTTTAATTTTTTTAAGGAAGTCCATCCTGCTTTCCATAACTGCTACATTATTTCACTTTTCCAACAACAGTGTGCAAGGGCTCCAATTTATCCATATTCTCACCAACACTTATCTTTTGACTTTTTGATGTTTGTTTTTAGTGGTTTTCATTTGCATTTCTCTCATAACTGGTGATGTTGACATTTCATACAGATCTGTTGTTCTGCTGTGTATTTCCTATTCTTGAGAAATGTACATCCAACTCTTTTGCCCATTTTTCAGTATGTTTCTTTGGAGGTTTTGCTACTGAGTTCATATTATAGTTTGGATATGAAGCCCTTCTCAGCTGTATGGTTTGAAGGTATTTCCTCTCATTCTGTAGGTTGCCTTTCACGCTACTGAAAGTGTCCTCTCTTGTGCAGAAGCTTTCTACTTTGATACAGTCTCACTTGTCTATTTTTGCCTTGGTTGCCAGTGCTTATGGTGTAACATCCAAGAAATCATTGCCAAGACCAATATCAAGAAGCTTTTCCCATGAGTTTCCTTCTAGGAATTTTATAGTTCCAAGTCTCGCATTTAAGTAATATATACTGAGTTGATTTTTGTGCGTGGTGTAAGGTTGGAGTCCAATTTCATCCAAGTTTTGGATAATTTTTCCTTACAATGGAAATATTAATGATGCTAATTTTAGACTCCCTGAGAATTTGTAACCTTATGCTTGCATCTCTTTTCTCCCTGGTCTCAAGCTCCATTTCATATCACCCTCACTGTAGGGGAAACGGCAAGCAGAGAAACAATCGTGACTGCAGGTTGGTTGACGCAGTGGGGCCTGGCGGAAATCACATACATTCTTAAAGTTTGATTCGTGCGACCTTATTTTATCCTTCAGTCCAGAGATACAGTGAAAATCTCCTAGTAAAGTTCATATGCTATCATTTTGGCATAAAATATGTTTTCTGAAAATTTATTATTAAAATAATCTGAGTTTTTTTTTCCATAAGGTACCGGGAAGCACAAGGACTTTCAAGCAATATATAACAGTAATGATAATACCTGACAATTTCTGTATGATTTATGGTTTATAAAATACATTCAGAAACAATGGATGGAGCCATTCTCTCTTCTGGGAAATCCTACTTAGCTAACATCAACTCCTTAATCAGATCCCATGCAGCCTCTAATCCATGCTGCCTCTCAAAAGAGTTGCCCAGAAAATGATGACGGCAACTGCCACCTTTTTCCCTTGGACTTTTCATGTGGATTATAAAATATTCCATTCTATTTAGAGGCAATTTCCTATTGTATGTGTGTCTCTCTGTATCAGTATGAAAGAAAATATGGTATGTTTCCATACCATGTAGATCATGTGACCCTACGCACAGAATTTACTTAATCTTCAGCTTCATCTATAAAACAGAGAATAGAAATATCTAACTCAGAACTGTTCTGAGGGCCAAATAATACAAACAGTTGTTGATTCTTACATAGATTTCATTATGCTTTTAGCAAATTGTAGTCTTTGACCTTATCCATTATTGAAAATCAAAAAAGCCCTTCATGCGATGACCATTTTAGGTATAGGCACATTATTTTTTAGTTTCCACATAAATAGGATTGCTGCTTCTGAGTATTTTTAAATTGCTGTTTTGATTTTTTGTTTCTATTAGTATCTAACATGATTATATTACAGTCAGAGGACATGATGCATAGAGCAGGCAGTCTTTGGAATACATTAGGAATTCATTTTTAACTTAGTATAAGGTCAGCATTTATAAATAGTTCTTCTGTGCTTGGAAAAAATAAATATTCTCTACATTTTTATATTTTTAAGGCATGGGAACATATCTGTATCTCTGTATCTTTGCCTCTGTGTATCAGATCAAGCCTGTTATATGCTGCATTATCTAACTCTTCCATAACCTAAATTTGTTCTTATTTGTTTCAAAGAGAAGCCTATTAAATATCCTACAATAAGAGTAGACTTTGTCAATTTGTCCTTGTAATTCTGTCAGTTTTTAGTTTATATATATATTGAAATTATGTTATTAAATGCAGCTAAAAACATAATGCATTTGCTATACTACTATGTTGCTATAGCCTCCTAGTAAACTATTTGTTGTATCCAAAACTACTGCTTCTCATGGTTTGTATATTAGGTTCTTCAGTGCATTAATCCCCTGATAGGGATTAATTGGGAGTAACTAACTGTAGGTAGGGTGTGAGCAGAGAGGGTGGGTCACTGAGGTATGTTTGCCTTTGCAGTATTTTTTTTTTTTTTTACTCTTTCTGCTTCCTAGTGGCCATGTCCTGAACCACTGACCTCTACCACACTCTTCCACCATGGTATTCTGCCACACCTTGGGTTCAGAGCAATGGAACCAGCCATCTATGACTGAGACCCCTAAAACCATGAGCCCCGAATAAACTTTTCCTCCTCTAAAATTGTTCTTGTCAGGTCTTCTGATCACAGTGTCAAAAATCACTCTTTATCCTTAATATTATTCTATCACTTCAAATCTATTTAGTTTGATATTAATATTTTATAAGGTTTTTTTGGTTAATGTTTATCTGATATGTATTTCTTTCTATGTCTTTAGCTCTGACCTTTCAGGTTTCGCTATGTATTTTCTAATTAGGAAAAAAAAGGAAGTTTTCCTTTCAATCTGAGATTTTATGTCTTCTAACAGGCAAGTTTAATCTAATTACATCTCACAATTATTAATATATTTGAATTTATATCTTTCTTCTTATTTTGGGTTTTCCACAATCTGAATTTGATATCAAGTTCAAAGAAATGAGCTAATCACATTTTTTCAGTTTACCCATAGTTTTGCACTCTTTACTTTTATGTTTCCCGTTTTCCTCCTTCATATCACTCACTTCACCCACTCTCAGGTGATCAAAATACATTTTTAATGTCTAATGCAGTTATAACAAGAGGTATTGTGTTTGAATATGCATTTTGCAAATTTAAATAACCATTATATTTAAATAAGTCTCATTCTGGTTTTGTATTTTTCACCCAACATTGTGTTTTCCATGTTTCTATATGTACATACACGTAGTTTTCATTCTGAATACAGAGGTCATTTCATAGCAAGCAGACAGTATGTTTTACTTAGCCATTCACTGAAGGTGGGAACCAGAGTTTTCTTCCACTCTCTGCTTCCACAAACAACACTGTGAAAAGCATCCCATGTGTGTCTCCTTGTAAACTAGAGCAAGAGTTTCTCTGAGGGCTGACATTGGTGAATAACAGAATATCTATGGATTAAGTTTCACTGAGAACTGACTGAGACTTATTTTCCAGAATGACTTCAAACTTTGAGCTTTCACCACCACTGTGTGGGAGTTTCTGTCTCCCTGCCTCCCTGTTAGCCCCTTGTAGTTGTTGCAATTTGATGGGTGTAAAATGATATCTCAATGCAGTCTTCATTTATAATTCTCTGATTATTAATGCTTTTGAGCATTCTTTCTTCATATATATTTATATTATCTGGTTCTCCTCCTCTGAACTGCTTATCTGTGTGTTTTGCCCAACTTTCTATAGGATTCCCAATTTTTCTTGGGGACTTAGGTTTTGTTTTGTTTTTAACTGGGAATTGAACCCAGGAGTACTTTAGCACTGAGATACATCCCCAATCCTTTCTTTTGTTATTTTTTTTTTGAATTTTGAAACAGGGTCTCCCTAAGTTGCTCACTAAATTGCTGAGGCTGACCTTAAACTTGTGATCCTCTTGTCTCAGTCTCCCTAGTCACTGAGATTACAGGAGACCACTACCAGCTTGGCACGATTGTTTTGTGTATTCTAGATACTAGCCTCATTACAACTGTAGACATTGTAAATAAATCTTTCTAGTCTTTTATGTGGCTATTAGCTTTGTCTATAAGTCCTTGGTGGAACAATCTGTCTATCAATCTTTATCTTACAGTTTTTGCTTTCAGGAACTTTTATCAGAGATTTTTTACTCTAAAGCACAGAGATATTCTACATTTTCATCCATTAGTTTCATGGTCATATCTTTCCATCAAGTTCTTTAAGACATATAGAGTACAGAGATTCCACTTCATTTTTCTTCAAGTGGGGAAATAGAATGGCTTTCCCAGCACGGCTACCAACAAATAGGAAACCAACTGTCACCTGTCACTCTGATTAGGATTGTATTGAATATACAAAATAACTGAAAATTTACTGCTACATTAGATTGACCTGTCCTGGAACATGTATGCTCACTTTCTCTCTCTCTCTCTCTATTTAGAACTTTTTTCTGCCTTTTAATTTGAATATTTTCTCTATGTAAATCTTTTGCCTACTTTTATAAGTTAATTTTTAGATATTTTATCAATTTACTTGCTACTGTGAAGAGTAGTATATCTTCTTTTATAGTTAGTGCAACTATATATAATACAGGAATATCATTGATATTTGTAAGTTGACACTTTATATGACAACCTTTCCAACCTCTATTGCTTTTAAGACTTTATTTTTTTAGAGCAGACCTAGGTTCAGAGCAAAATTGAGAAGAAAGTTTAGAGATTTCCTATATATTCCCTGCCCCCATGGAATGCATAAATGTGTCCTTATCAAGGATTTCTACCAGAGGGGTCATTGCTTACAAGTTCATGAATGTATACTGACACATCATTAGTGACAGAAGTCCACAGTTTACATTTGGGTTCCCAGTTAGGGTTGAACACTCTATGGATCTGAGCAAGTGTATATGATGTACATCTACCATTGTGGTCATTTGGAGTCTTTTCATTGACTAAAAAGTCCTCTGCACAATCCCTGTTCTACCCTCTTGCCTCTCTAAGCCCTGGAAACCACTGATCTTTTTTTAAATTTTTTTATTATTAAGAAATTTATTTGTTGAAAAAGCAAACATGCTGTAGCCATAGTTTTTCCTTTTCCAAATGGTTATATGCTTTTTTGCCCTTTTTAGAAGTTTCACTTGCTTTTTCAAATCTGTATGTTCTTTTTTATACCATCAGTAAATTTATTATGGTTTCTTTTCCTCTATTAAACTCTATAAGCCCTTTAAATACATTTATAGCATAAAACCTTTCAGACTGCTCTATTTGCTCCACTTAATGGGTACTAATTCCTCACCATTAATATTTTAAATCAGGTAATTTCTCTTGTAATGCATAATTTTCTTTCATAATTTTCATTATGAGCTCTTTTTCAATGAGGGTCATGTTTTCTTGGATTTCTCAAGAGCTCTGATTCATAGAAATATCTATACAGAGTACTTTAATGTTTGCTTCTTTGTGCGTCTGAATCAGTTTTACCCATAATATTTGAACTTATGGCTTCAGTACAGTCACAGTGAAATAAGTTAAATTAGGGGATTTGCTTCTTTTTAAGTGATTCTCTTAAGCTACTTATAGCCCACAACAGCCGGGAAGCTTCATTGCTACTCGGTTGCTTTCCCCAGGTGTCCTTCCTATGGATGGGGCAACTGTTCAAATTTCCATGCCTTCTGTAAGAGATCCACTCAAAATTCCTGCAGGCTCAGTCCCTATTACCCTGAAATGAACATTAAACAATGTATATATCAGTTGTATATAAACTTCACATGGTACCCCATAAATATGTACAAGGTTTATGTTTTTATGTATAAAACAAAAACTAAAGACATTTTAAATACATTTAAAATAGAATGACTTTTGGTTCTCGAGATGTAACTCACAAACTTTCAAAGTCTACCAAAAAAAAAAAAAATAGATTCTTAACCTAAACAAATAGCAAAAACTTTATATTCTTCCAATACAACCCTATTGTTCTATTATTCAACCTTTATGATCTTTCCAAAAGAGTAACTCTTTGTTTATATTTTCTTAAGGCAAAGAAATTCTCACTGCTGATTTAGCAGGTGAAAAACATGATAGCTATTATAAATAATACATAATTATTATATCCTGAATAAATATCCAAGCTAATAAAGTTTCTAGTTCAGGTAACAAGCCAGGATTCAACATCCAAGAGATTTTTTTACCCACTTCACGTAAGTTTGCACCTATTTTGCCATCTTTGCTTAGCTCATCTTTGGAGTTTCTCTTTTAGAATCACTTTCAGGCGTGGTACACCTAGTTTTAAACAGCTTCTGTACAGCAGATCACCACTATAGAAAAGTTTGCCATTTTCTTTTTCTTTTTCTTTTTTTTTTTTTTTTTTTTGGTCATTTTTAAAATTTAAATTAAATTTATTTTTCTAACAACACATTAAACATAAAAATAATATGTATGAATGGGGAACTATGTCATCTACATTGTCTCATATTTTCATCAGGGTAATGTATCTATCTCCTCAAACATTTACCATTTCTTTATGGTGAAATATTCACAATCCTTTCTTCCAACTTTTTGAGATAGACATTTTGCAATGGTTGTCTAGCCACCTACTGTGAATGGCACAGTAGAACTTCTTACACCCATCCAACTGTAACTACTACCTGGAATAGGTGTTCAGGTTGGGTAATATATTCAGGTCTGCTCAAACACCAGGTAGTGAGACTATGGGATGATGGAGGTATTTTCCTAGTGCATCTTATAAACTGATCATGAGGCGGTGATGAATTCTGAAATTAGTTGAGGCAACAGCAGCATCGCAGCAACAAAAACAGATACTTCCACAGTGACTCCTTCAAGGGGAAAGGCTCCCTCATTTAATGGCTTAGGTACTGTTGGATTTCTTGTGTGAAATTACTTTCTGGTTATGGTCCATTTGTTCATTTGTTTTTAAACAGCTTTAAAAATTTGCTGGAGATTTTTGAATCAAATGGGATTTTTTTTAAGATTTGCTTTTGAAATAGGCTTGGACACTATTCAAGAAAGGTAAACATTTTCTGAGTAAAACACTGGGATATAATCACTGGAATTTCATTTACTTTAGAGCAGTTTTCCTTAGTTTCATAAAATATGCAAATTTTTAAATTTTAAGCCTTTTATTAAATTCCTCCAAAACTTATTAGCATGTGATAAGGTATTTCAGGAACTTCAAAATTACTCCTCTGAAGGATAATGAACATTTGCTAAGTGTTCCCATTGAGGATTTTGTGATTCCCTGGAAGCCTGTTTTGACCAAATTCAGTATTCCCCATTCACATTTGGGGAGTAACATCTACTTCTTTTTACTTTATTAAGGTACAGTTGACAAGCATAATTTTATACATTCAACGTGTACAACATGATGTTCTGACATGCATAAACATTGTGAAATGGCTTCTAATCAAGCTAATTAACATAACTATCACCTCACATAGTTACCTTTTGAGATGGAATACTTAAGATCTACTCTCTTAGCAAATTTCAAGTATTTAATACATGATTATTAGCTATTGTCACTCTACTATACATTTGGTCTCTACAACTTATTCATCTTTTCACTATGAGTTCCCACCCATGCAAACATTTGTACAAAGCTCCCTTTCCTGGGTTGACAGGTAGAACAAAATAGAAGAGGGACCGTGGCCATAAAGTTAAGTATCAATTCTCATTGTAGCTGATCTTTTGGTTAAGTGACTTTACCAATCTCAGTCCATTGCCCCACCAGCAGAGCTTATGAGCCTCTGAAGATGGTGGGAATTAAGTGAAGGGACTTTTGAAAGCCCTCTAGAATCAGGTCATAAGAGATCTATAAGCAGAAACATCCAAGAGTACTATGTTGAACCAACAATTAGGGTCTACTACTTCATAGGCTTTGACCCATTCCCTCAACTCTCATCCTCTTTGGAAAATGCTGAAGTACTGCATGAGCAAAGGACTTGCTGGAGCACATAGTTTATTTCTTTTTCTTTTTCTTTTGTTTTTGTTTTAGTTTTTGTACTGGAGATTGAACCCAGGGGCACTTAACCACTGAGCTATATTCCCAGCCCTTTTTATTTTTTATTTTGAGACAGGATCTCACTGAGTTGCTTAAGGCTAAAGTTGCTGAAGCTGGCTTTGAACTTGAGATCCTCCTGCTTCAGCCTCCTGAGTCACTAGGATTACAGGTGTGACCCACAACACTTTGCTTGGAGCATACAATTTAAATGGTCACAGTCAGAAACATGGAAACACCAGGGTTTCAGCAATTTCAATCATAACCACTGATCATGATAAACATTGCCACCATAAAAATCCATCTACCATATAGACTATGTTGTATAGTTATAATTTACCTACATATTCATTTTTTAAGTCTGGAAATATGTGTTTGGCAGGTGGGAAAAGAAGCAATCTGTAAGATGGAATTTTTTTCTTTTTATTGGTATTTTCTAATTTTTCTAAAATGAACACATAAGACCATAACTTTGATTCTCATAAAAATAAAATGCTCTGTGTAAATGAGATCACTGCTAAAAAGCAACACTACAACATAGGTTTACTGTCACTATCTACTTGCTCCTTAATGGGCTGCACAAAACAATCTGTCACCTGTGGTTCTGGGCAGCACACTCTGCTTAGCAAAATTTTCAAATCAGTCGATTGTCCATATAAAAGTTGATTAAAAGACTCATCCATTCTGCTGAATTCAAGGTCATTTATCCTTGTGCAAATGGAAAAACAATGCAAATAAAATACACAGCCTTCATTACTCTCATCATTCATATCTGTCTAAGCTTATTAAAAATGGATTTTTTCCATTGTTTTGTACTCAGAAAAATTAAGACTCTTGTTTGTTCTCATTGTATATCAAGAAGTAGCATGCATGTGAAGCTCGCCAACCTTGAAAAAATGGAGCATTTAATCTTAGAAACCATACAACCGGATTTAGTTTCTCATTTTTCCATCCTTATTGTCATTGTTCAATGCTAAAATGTTCTTTGGAAAGTACACAGAGAGACCACATCTATTTGCAATAATGTATAGGAGAGTGGGTATCGCAACGAGCTTTTGCAAAGGGCACAGTGGAAGGGAAGTACTTTTGAGTGAATTACTGTGAAAAAATTGCAGTATGTGAAAACTTCTGTTTGACAGTTTTTGACTGGAAAATTATAAGTTATCCATGTTATTTCTTAAGGTATTCATTTTCTTCAAATTAGACATTGGTTCAAATACTCTCTTTAAATGTCATTGCTCGGAGGTATGCATTTTCTGGGGAAAAAATAAAACATACTTAAGTGTGGCCTGGCATTATCACCAGCCTAATGGTGTCCATTAGCCTTACATTCCAGAATTTAATGAAAAAGATTTTAGAAAACTCAAAGTAACATGGTGAGAGAGGAGGTGGAATGGTAGGTGTAGGATAGGGAAGGATAAATGGGACATGCTGCTTCTGGGTACTATTTTAGCAGATTTTCAAAAAGAAATGACTTTCACTCATTCTTAGCTTTCAAGTCATCATTTGGAAAATATATGCTGCCCTTCAGAGTGCTGAATTTCAGACTAATATATCACTCCTTATGTTAGAGCAAAACAAAAATAGCTGGGAGTCTGTAAATATCAAATATCTATAAAACTGGTATTTTTCAGGCCACTAAGTCCAAGAGATCCTACCCAAGGTCACTCTGGTAGGCAGAATTTGGGACCCCAAGACCTCTGCTCCCTGGTGTTATTCCTGAGAATATGTTTTATGCCTCAAATTATATGGCAAACATACTTAAACCTATTCATCACATAACCTTAAAATAGATTCTCCTGTATTTCAATGTGAAACCAGTCTAATCACATGAGCCCTTAAAAGCAGAGATCTTTCTCTGGTTCACAGAAGAGGAAGTTAGAGATTCTAAGAATGAGCAGGATTTGATATGCCATTTTTGGTGTAAAGTCTAAGAGCCACGTTTCAAGTACACAAGGAGCTCAGTTCTATAATGGTAAAGAACTGATTTAGCCACAACCTGAATGGGCTTGGAAGTGGAACCTTGTCAGACCTGCACCTAGCCAGCACCTTGATTTCAGTCTCTTGCAGCTCTGAGCCATGCTGAACACCCCACCCACAGAACCAGGAGATAATCAATGGGCGTGAATTCACAGGATCTGCTACAGCACCCATAGAAAACACATGCAGTCACACATGACCATCACGTGGTCCATTCCAGGCTGTGGGAACCTCAAGCCCACGTTCTCAGACATTGTGCCACACCAAACCACCCTCCCCACCAGCGGGTGGGCAAACAGCACCATCCGCATCCTTGCCCACTGGGGCCTCTTCCTGCCAGTGCTACTGAACACTGGAACATGGTCAAGGGCATCAGTGCTGCTGTCTCCTCAGGGAGCCCAGTGTCCCACAGCCCGAGTAGATGCTCATGAGCACCAAGTATCTCCTCTAGCCACCTGGGGAGCCCCATGCCCTGGGTGTTGAATTGCACCAGAAATGCCTTTGTTGGGTGGCTGCCACTGCAACTGGGGGGGATTCTGGGCTGTCCCTACAGCCCCAGTGTTGGACATTGCAACTTCTCCAGGATTAGGCAATGTCTCACTCTTTGTGCCATGGAGGAAAGAGTAAGGGTTCTCCTTTACTGCTGCCCACATTCAAACCAGGACTCATCCTTCAGAGTCATGTGAATTGGGCAAGTTACCCGTGCCTGAGACACTTCCTGTGTATTTAAAGATCCCTGGGGAGTATCAAATGAAAGGCACATGAGGTGCTCACTTCAGTTTCTGGTATGTAATAAATTCACAATTATGAGATTTTCAAATTTTCTTCCCACCACTCCTTATTATGGATATTATGCCCCTCTGTCTTTTCCTATGACTTGATTAGTTAACACATGAAAACTCATACTACCTTAGTACCATAAAATGTGTTTCTCCTCTCCTTTAATTCAGTGCTTCCCAAACTTACTTAATTTTAAGAAACACCCAAGATAATTGTTAAAAGTCCAAAATTGCAAACCTTATATCTGAAGCTTCTGTCTCAGGAGGTCTGGGGTAGGCTCTAGAATCCATTTTTATCAAGAGCCCATGGTGATTCTCATAAGCAGCCCCAATTCCGGGTGTTCACTAAATTGATGCTGGTTGTGGGGGAGACCCATGTTCCAGGGTGCCTGAGAAAGCTAAGAACCTTCTGAATCATGGGCATTGTCACAGCATGGCAAGCTTTTATAGGGAAAAGCCAAGTGTCTACAATTGAGGATAGAGTTTGCAACCGCAAATACATAATCCCCTCTTAACCAAGTATTCCCTCCGTGCCATTCCCTATCATTCAAAGTGACTTGTTAAAGTTAATATTATGTTGAGAAGGCATAAAGCAATGAAGCACTAGCAAGGAAAACAGTTCCTGGAACAAAGTAAACAGCAAACAATTGCTGGTTTGCATAAATACTAATCAGACGTGTACAGCTGAATAAGTGACAGGCTAGAGACGCTGCCCTACCTGTCTGCCATGTGATCTGCTGACTGCATGAGGTTAATAAAAATTTCACACATCCTGTAAGTATGTAGATATCTAGTGTCATAGGTAAAGGTGGATTCATGTGAAACTAATTAAATTTAAGCCCTAGAAAGTTATTCACATGGTCGTTTATTTTTATAACATTTGTAAAAAGAAGATATATCTTGAACTCCTTTCCCAAAATATTGTAAGCTTCATACTTTACAAAGCCTGGGTTTAACACCTCAGCTCTTCAAATGGGAGCCTTGGACTTCTAAGAGGTAATGGAAGTAGATGCCTCGTACAGTCACCCCCACCTTACAGTGACAGAGCCTTTCAACACCAACAGGTTATAGTCTGAGCAGACAACACACTGTGATCCATTGTCTCAGGCATAGCCAATTCCCTCTCCCCACCATCCCTGGACAACAGAACAGAATTCCCCTTCTCTTGCCAGATCCCTGAAGCTGGAGGAGTCACCAGCCCTGTAAACCTGCAGACCCCTTTTCATCACTCCAGGGCTTGGGATTTCTCACTCCCATCACCTCCTCTATGTGCCAAATCCATTTTGTCCCCAGCCTCGGCTCCATCACTACATCCCCAACTTAGTGGCCACACTACCTAACCATGGTGGCAATAAAAAGAGGTAAGGTGGCAATAAAAAGTGCTGGTGCGTTTTTGCACAACCCCTTTTGATTTACTTTGAAATATTTGTTTTATGTAATTTGTAGATTTTAGCTATTGAACTAAAATCATTCATAGAAATAAACCATAATTTATTGCTGTTTCTCCATTTTTTTATTACTACATAATTAAAACCTACTGTTAGCACTGTGGGAAAATGTTGGTGTTACGCAGTATGCATTTTAATTGGCTGCAAAGCCAGAATCCTTTCTCCAGCAACCCTGCTTCTCTGTAGCAATGTGTGTGCATCCTTTTCAGACTCCATTAGGTAGCTGACATCCACAGCCCTTCAAAGAACATACACTCTGATTCTGAGTGGCAAAAATGAAGAATACAAACAATGACAGGTGCTGGAGGGGCTGTGGGAAAAGAGGAACACTGTCACATTGTTGGTGGGACAGCAAACTGGTACAGTCACTCTGGAAAGCAGTGTGGAGACTCCTCAAAAAATTAGGGCTGGAACCGCCTTTTGACCCAGCTATCCCACTCCTGGGTATCTTCCCAAAAGAGCTAGAATCGGCTTACTATAGAGATACAGCTTCAAGAATGTTTATAGCAGCTCAATTTACTATAGCTAAATTATGGAACCAACCCAGATGCCCCTCACTTGATGAGTGGATTCAAAAACTTTGGTACATATATACAATGGAATACTACACAGCTATTAGAGAAAATGATATTATGGCATTTGCAGCCAAGTGGATGGAGATGGAAAAAAAATTTTTGCTAAGTGAAGTACCCCAAACTCAGAGACTCAAGGGCTGAATGTTTTTTTTTTCATTTGTGGATGCTAGAATATAAGCAGAATTAGTACGTTATATGGCTAACCTAACAATTACCTCAGCATATATGAATTCTTACATGAGCATGGGGAACTGTGCTTAGGTTCCTGGGGGACGTAGGAAGGGGGTTAAGGATGAGGGAAAGGAATAGGAAGGACATCAAGGTGACCAGAGGGAGGTAGTATGAGGGAATCTAACCTGAGGGGAACCTCTGACTTCCACGAGAAGTCCAATTAACTTGGGTCTTAAGTAAAGTGAAACACAGAACCATGGGGAACCCAAGGGGGGAAACCACAGTCTGACACCAATATTGGCTTATACTTTTGTATAATTGTATGATGAACCCCTCCTGCTGTAAGACCACGTGTATTGAATAAAAAAAAAAAAAAACAAAGAACATACACTCCGATTCTCCAATTACGGGCCCTGTCCATGCTTGTGGATGAAGAACCATGAACTGAGGGCATGAGGGCTTGGGGAATTTGGATGCAAGTGTGAGCAGGAAATATAGAAAAGCTCTGAGGGCAGTGTGGGTCTTTCTCCCCTGACTGCACTTCTTGCAGCCATCAGGACTTTTACAAAGATGGAGGCTCAAGATGGCAGCCCCCCTACTTGAGCTGTTTCTCAGAAAAGACTGAACACTCAAGTGAACAATGAAATGAAAGAGGGCCTCAGATTCTTAATAGGAAATCTGCCATTTCATTCTATATGTTCTTACAGTCGACAAACTCAAAACTACAGCACTTCACACTGGAGGGGCACAGCAAGAGATAATACATAATCACTGTCCTTATTCTAACAGAGAAAACCGTTCACATAAACAACTACATGTCACCACCACAGGCTTTACTAGCAACATGAGGAGCTATGTGATATGATAGAAAGAACATGAATTTTGCAATCAGAGAGAATGTGTTTTGAATTCTACTTTTGCAATGTGCCCAGGTCTATCACCTTTAGAAAAGCTACTTCATCAAAGGACTGTCATCTTTTTATTTAAAAACAGCAACAAAACACTCCATGCTACATTACATGCAAAAAGACCTACAGATGCAGAGGGGTCACGGTTGGAAACATTCAGCTCCCTTCGTGGTCCTATCAATTCCATTTCCCACTTTGGGGACTTGTAGTGAAGAACCTGGTAAGGAAGATTATAAATGACACATGTCAAGAACCTGACATGGTGGCAGTATATGATAGGTATTTAAGAAATGACATTTGTCACTGTTGTCAACTATTTCAGTGATGTCACTATTGACACCCTTACTTCATGTCCCTAGATTATTTCAATAATCAAGAAACCCCAGACTCTCCTCCTACTGAATTTCCCAAGAAAACTCCTTCTACCACGTGGCGATGATCTGCTAGGTTCTCCTTTAAACCCTTAGTAACTCCACACCCTCAGGAGAAATCCTGTCTCTTGGACCTTGGGCACTGGGATATGCCCCTGCCCTCCTGTCCTGCCCACTGCCAAGCGCTACCCCCATAGCCTCCCGCCTGGTCCCCTTGCTTCACTGTGCTTACACCTGCCTCCTGGTTGTGGACATTCTGTTCCCTTGTCCTGACCTTAGCAATCCAACCCTGTCTGTTTGTCCAAATCCCTCAGACAAGACACATTCAAGGCCACCTTCACTTCCCACCCAACTTCGTAGGATTACTCTCTCTACTTGCCTATTTGCCCCTCTCTATTCTATTCCCCAAACAGCAGCCAGGCTGGTTGTTACACCTAAAGCTCATCCTGGCACTGTTTCTGAAAGTCTCCGGTGGCTCTCTTCCCATCATACTTGAGTGAAGTCCAACCCTGACCATGGCCTCATAGACCTACCTGATCTGACCGTTTACACTCCTCCTTGCTCAATGTGCTCCAGCCGCACCAGCCAGCCTATGGTTCCTTGAATCTCCAGCTCTTTCCCTCTTCCTTCTTCTCTGCTGCCCAGAATGCTCCCACAGCTGTCCTCAGCAGGCTCCACCCACCTGCTCAGTCTCCCTGGTTCAGCTCAAGGGCCACTTCCTCTAGGAGCCTTTCTTAATTGCCAAGACAAAATCATGAGTGGTCCTGTTATTCTCTTCAACACACCCAGTTATTTTCCTTTAACAGTAATTATAATATATAACTGTTTATTTCTATTGTATATATTTGTGTGTTTTTACTTAATGGTCTTCTTTCTCTTGCAGGGCCAAGAAAATGTGATCCCTCTCCTCCTCATCATAAGGGTCAGGGACAACATTCCTAAAATAAAAGACAACATGACAAGAGAAAAGCAAAGCAAGTCTATTTAATCAAAATTTCATTTAATCAAAATCTCATGTGACATAAGTGTCATCAGTAATGAAGACCCAGAGACCCATAGGAATCTGTCTTTTTTTAAGCTTCGGTTCAATGAAGCACGGGCAGCTGTGTAGAACTGTCAATGAACAAAAAGGGGACAGATTGCAGGCTTCTCTGTGTTGCATCTCTGGTATGGAGAAGGATTCTTCTGGATGAAGGTCTTATGACCTACTTAAGATAAGGAAGGTCACAGAAATTCTTTACTACCAGCGCTTACACAGAAAGACGGGAAAAGTTAGAGTAATATTTCTGGGTGTTATGGCTGTGTTCAGAGGAAAGAGGTTCCATTTTTTTGGACCCACCTTGGGGAAGAGGAATTCTCCTTTCTACTGTCCGACTTGAGGGAGAAAAACAAGCAAGAGAAAGAAGGATAAGAGAAGTCAGAAAAGTCCTTGCCTCTGAGACTCATCCAACACCATTCAGTCCTTAATGTGCATGCCAATTACCCATATTAGAGACATTATTTTCTGAGTCCCAACAGTCTCTAAATTATAAATTCCACAAATTCAGAGCTATAGTCCCAAGCAGAAATCCCAGAACCCTGAAGAAGTATCTTTGAAGTGGATGCCTCCATAAAGACCCCCTGAAGCCCTGCCTCTCTCTCCCCCAGCACCCACACTTCAACTGGGGTCTGTAGACTCCTCCCACGCACATCAGTGTGAGGAACTGCTTTGTGGGAGTTGGTCTCTGCAGCACTCTCTGACCATAAGAAGATGAGCTTCCTGACACAGGGCTATTCTTCTGTATACTCCCAGTGTCGCTGAGCATATTCCCTTCATCCAGTATGAAGGATAGCTCTTAAAGGGAAAGTGTTCCTACACCTCTAGATTAAAATACCAACAGTCCTACCTTCAGACAACCTTGTGACCAACCTGGTGAATCAAAGCTTCACTCTCAGTTCTGAGTGGAAAAGGGCACACGCAATAGGACACAGTGGATGCTGGTGTACCAAAAGGAAGGTCAGTGATGACATCCAGAAGAAATGAAGATAACAAAGACAAAGGGGGTGATAGTACAGGTAGTGAAATATGAGTCAGATTGGAGAAATATTGGGGGGATAAAACTCACAAGTTTTGTTGATGAGCAAAAAGCATAGAGAAATGAGATGTCAGGCACGGCTTCCTGGATCTGGCTTGCAAACTGAATGCATGTGGGAGCCATCCACTGAGATGGAACGTCTGGTGCAGGTCCATATGGGGCAAATAAAATGATGCAGGGGGGGGTGTCCCCAAAACAACGATGTGCATGAGTGGTCCCAGGGCAGGAGTTCCTCTCTTGGAGAAGTCACTTGACCTGTATATCTGTGTATAGGGAGAATAGCTTGTCATCCAAAGGCCATATTTGTCTATAAAAAAACAGCAATGTAAGAGCCATGTCAATGAAACCTGCTTTTTCTAATCCGAACACTCCCCATCCTCTGACCCTCTTAGCAACCTGAGACCAGCAAGAGGGAAAAAGATAAGGTTCTAACTAGATGGCTTACTGAAATAAAGACTTGTCTGTGTTTTCAAAGGGCATAAGAACAAAACTGCTATTCTCCTCGGTAAAGAATCCAAGTGAATTGTCACAGATACAGTCTATGGATGTTAGCATCATTATTATTTCTAGCTAATTCCATGTACATTGTCTATCACCTTCTTACCTACAGAGTCAGAAAGAAAGATTCAGAGAGACTTACTTCCCTGAGGTCACATAGCCACTGGGTGACCGAGCAGGAATTTGAACCCAAAACTGCATGACTCGGAGGTCAATATTATTTTTATAGTGAATTTATTTGACTGAGCAACACTTCAGCATTGACTCCATACAAACACATGCAAAAAAAGACATTTCAAGATGATTAAACATATTGAATGTGAGGTCTTGGGCCACACAAGAGGAACAAAGAAAATGACCTCTGTAGAGATCAAAAACCACAACCTTGTCCATATTTGATCATTCTGTCACTTGAGTGTATAAGGCAGAAAAACACTTGCCATCAAATGGTTATAAGGCATTTTATTTCCCGTCAGACTGCATAGGTTACTCATTTATTAAAAGATCTAAGCCTTTCCAAATAAGCTACTGGACAGGAGAGAGACAAGTGATGCGTCTATAAATTATCAGTAGAAATGATTTTGCCAAAATTGCTCAGGTCAGGACTTAAGAGGTGGGAGCTCGATGATGGAAATCTACCTTGGAAATATGCAAAAACAGCTCCCCCTGTCCCCTCCTCAGGAATGGGTGGCCTCCGTAGGCCTTGCCACATGCTCACACTGCCACCTGCTGGACATAGCACACATCTCTGCTTCCCCTGACCCCTGTCCATGTGGAGACCCTACCTGATACCTCATTTTCATATTTTAAGGTTTGGTATTCAAGAGAAATTTTGATTTCTAACCCAAAAATTCCTCTCAGCCTGATACCAAAGAAAGGCAGGTAGAAATCTATGCATGTGCAGATCGTGGCTGAGAACAGAGCAGGGGAGGGCAGCGGGAAGGAGTCAGTACAGGTGAGCTCCTGGCTGGGAGAACTTCCCCCACCAAAATTCCAGTTGTGTCATTTTCAAAACCCTCTAGCCTTTTCGACCACAATTCTAAAGACAAAAATCTCCTCAAGTCCCTTTTAAATAGAGTGTGGTACAGTCCCCCCTGTATATTTCTTTTCTTGTAAGCACAGCTTGTGTATCTAATGGCAGGGCAGGTTTCCAACTTGAGAACATAGTGCCATTATTTTACGAGCCCACAGGCAGCAGTCTTTCCTTTTAAAAGAATTTCAATCTTCCCCTTTCATTCACTCACAGCGTGAAAATAAATCACTATGTTGAGCATTTTAAAAATTAAAGGCTTAGATGGCACATGCTGATCCAAAGCGGGTCTTCAAATGCCTATTTCCACCAGCTATTACATTTCACTTTCCTTTTCATTTTTCTTTTATTCTTCTCCATGTGGCATGACACAGATGCAGCAGAGTGAACAGCGTGTCTCTCGCTCCTAACCAGACAGGGTGCTAAGTCCCATTTCTTTTGGGTAACTTTGGAACAGACAGATGGGCTAGAGGGTATTGGAGGTAAAAGTCATCTATCTAGTGATCTTTCTCTCATGTATATAAGTTTCAACAACTCAAGCAATAAGGAAATTAAAATCATCTTCTGATTCCACCTTCCCAAAAGAAACACTGAATGCTTCCCTGAAGGAATCTCACTTGCCCTGATTTATGAACTTCTTGGTAACAGAAGAGGACCTGGTATTTGTCAGCTGCTGGCCAGTTTTCACATTTTCTCCATAGTTCACCAAATCTCTCTAGTGTCATCTGATTTCACATGTAGAAGTGAAATATCTACAGCTGTCTCTCCCCAGGTGCTCTTGCTAGTCCCCTGGCTTCAAGCACTCAGAGTGTCAGTGACTCCCAGGTCTGCGTGTTGCAGTCTGGACACTCAGCTGAGGTCTAGACCCATCTCTCTACCCGCCATTATCACCCTGAAAGTTCCTCAGGATCCTTAAGCTTCCTGTGCCTAATCTCACGTCTTGACCATCACGGATCATCACACAAACCCACCTTTCCCTCATGTAATTACTCAGTACATGCAAAAATACGCATTCAGTTTTGCAAATCCAAATCCCAAACACCACTGGATGCTCCCACCCTGTCCATACAATTGATCATAAAGTTCTATTAGATCTACTGCGGGGTGACAGCATCCCCTTGTCTGCAGTTATCCTCAGAATTCAGCCTTTCTGCATGGATTGTTAAAAAGCCATGGAACTCTCTACCTTCCCATCCGCCGCCCCTGCACATTCCAAAATATAAAATTGGTTATGTCCTTGACACCAATATTGCAACGCATAAAAGGAAAAATTGATAAATTGGACTCTATCAAATTAAAAACTTGCTGTTAAGAAAAAAAGATGAATTACAGAGCACGAGAAAGTATTCACAAATCTAATATCTGACAAGGGACTTGTATCTAGAATATATAGAGGATCTCAACACTTAATGGTACAAAAACAACCTAACCTGAAAATTATCAAAAGATATGCACAGACATTGCACAGAAGACATACAGATGCAAATTAAAACTAAAATGAGATATAATGCCACCTGTCAGAATATGTAAAATAAAAAAAAAGTGGTAACACCAAGTTCACCAAGTTCAGAGGAGGATTAGAGAAACTGAGTCACTGGTGCAAGATTAACTGGTAAAAACAAGTGGAAAGTAGGTTTCGCATTTCCTTTTAAAACTAAAACTAGACTTACTGTACACCCCTGAAATTGCACAAATTAGTACACAGATGTTACAGCAGTTTTATTGATGGTAGCCAAAAACTACCCAAATGCCTTTCAATATGTAAATGGTTAAACTGCAGAAATCACATCTCATGGAATAATACTTAGCAATAAAAGGGAAAGAATTATTGATACACAACTTCTATGAACCTTAAGGAAATCCTGATGAGTTTTTTAAAAAGCCCATGTCAAAAGGATACAAATTGCACTATTCCGTTTATGTAACATTTATGAGATGACATAATTATAAAGAGATGAAAAACAGATTTGTGGTTGCCGAGGGTCAGTGGTAGGGGAAGGAAATGCTTGTAGCTATTAAACATGAGGGAGTTTTGCGGTAATGGTACAGTTAAGAACTTTGGTATTATATTACACATGTAATAAAAGTATATATGACTAAATACACACAAGAGAAAACGAGTGTATATATATTAACCAGCAAAATCTAAATAAATGTTATGGAATATACCAATGTCAATTTCCTCATTGATTATTATATGCAATTTATCATAATGTTCACATTGACAAAAGCTGGGTAAAGGGTACAGTGGAACTTCCCATGTATTGCTCTACATCTTTCTATAAATCTATGACTACATCAAAATAAAGTTTTTAGAAAGTTAATATCACTCTCTTGTTGAAGCTATCTGTAGTTCTCATTATGCAATGAAAAAAACACATTTCTCTATGCACCGCTTATGGGGTCCTCCATTTCAACCTCTGGTACCTATTAAGTGTTCTTTTTTTAATTAAGAAATTTATTTGTTGAACAATCAAACATGCTTCTAATGAAAAATATAATATATATATTTATATAAGTTCTGAATATTATATTTACCCCACAATTATCCACCCTTATCCCTCCCCCTCGCTCTTTCCCAAAACATCTCTACAAATGCCTTAGGTTGTATGTCATTACAACTTTTCCAAATTTAAATCATGAGAACTGACCTCCTTTCTCAATGGCCAGGGTCTAGCTCCAGCCTCCCCAGATGAGTGAAGACATTCGACCCTTAGTTCTCTGGGTTAAGCTGACTTCACTCAGCACGATTTCTTCCATAGCCATCCATTTACCTTCAAAGGCTGCAACATCATTATTTCTAATTGCTGAGTAAAACTCCATGGTATATATGTACCACAGCTTTTGGATCCATTCATCCAGTGAGGGACATCTGGGTTGTTTCCATAATTTAGCTATTGTAAATTGAGCTGCTATGAACATTAATTTTGCTGTGTCACTGTAATGTGCTGATTCTAAATCCCCTGGAAAAATACCCAGGAAAGGAATTAAGTGTTCTTGTTAATTAAAACTTTTCTGTTTCTCTCTGTTTATTTAATAAACTAAAATGTCTATCTTTTTAATTGTTTTTAAAAAGAGGGAGAGAGAGAAAGATAATCATTTATATTTATTTTTCATTTGGTTTTTGTTTCTCCAACATTTAGTTGTATATGTGGTGCTGAGATTTGAACCCAGATTCTCACACATGCCAGTTAAGCACTCTAACAGCTAAGTCACTGCTCCAGCCCTGTCTATCATTTTTTAAATCATCTTTGCTTTTACTTTTCTGATCATAGAAAAGGTATGCATGCAGCCTGAAATTTCTCAAATTTGCTGCAGTGCACTTTCTAAGCAAGTTGCATAGTCATTCAGTAAATCTTGTATGCCCAAACCAGATTATTCTTTCAAACAGCTCTCCACTCTGGATGTCAGAAGCTTTCTATAAATTCTCTAAAGGGAAAGGAAAGATAAGGCATTATGGTAAGGGCCTGAGATGGGTCAGAATATGGGAACCAGTAAAGCACTGCTGAATGGAGTGCACAGACCTGGAAAATCCCCCTTCACTGATCCATTCACTTGTTTCACAAGCTAGTGCCTTACTTCCCTAGGGCTGCAGCAATAAGGTGCCATGAACTAGGTAGTTTCGACAACAGAAATGTATCACAGTTCTGGAGGATTGATGCACCAGACTAAGGTGTCCGCAGGTCTGGTTCCTTCTGAGGGCTGTGACAGAGAATCTGCTTGATACCCTGTCCCCTCACTCCTGGAGGTCCACGGGCAGTTCCTGGTTTGTGAAAGCACCACCCTGATCTCTGCCTTCTTCTTTACCTTGCATTCTCCCTCTATATGCATCTCTCCATCCAAACTCCCCATCAGTCCTCATAGACTAGGGAACCACCCCACTTACACTGGGATTACATGATCATAACTGCAACAACTCTATTTCCACAAAAATCACATTCCGATACTGAGGGTTGGGGTAGTGACATGTGAATTTGAGGGGTGGGACATAATTCAACCCATAACACCCAGTGAGCACTAATAACCAAGAAAACTCTGCTGCATCCACTCGAAGGAATCCAGTCCACACATCAACAACATTCCTGGTCTAAAAGGACACAGGGGATTGCATGTGGAACTGGCTGTGCCTCACTGTTCAGATTCTCATGCTAGTCACCTGAGAAGACATTGAACAACCACATGAGTGTGCCTGACACTATTCGCAGATATTTGATGCCTGCCAAAGAGGTAAGTTGATCATTTCTCAATCAAGCCGCAATCACCTAGTAATCCTATTTCAGCATATATAGTTAACTCAGGTTGAGGGACTGGAGTGGTGGTTCAGTGGTTACAGTACTTGCCTTGAATGCACAAGGATGCAGGTTCAAACTCCAGCACCACATACACAACAAATTGTCTGAGCAACAAAAGCCACATGAAAAAATAAATAAAATTGATTCTCTCTTTGTCTCTCTCTGTCACTCTCCCTTTAAAAAAAATGAAAAATACTGTTGGAATCAAACTACAGTTGGTGAATAATTCATTTGACTTTTATTTTTTTTAATTTTTTATTTTTGAACAACCATAAAACCATACAAGTGTTTAACAAAGTAATATAAAATGTGTATATATTCTGGTTATTGCAATTACCCCCCAATTACCCTCCCTTATCCCGCCCTTCCCCTTCCCACAATATCTCTAAAAAAAGTATTAGGTTGTAAAACATTATTTCTTATCTGGATTTAACACATGCTAATAGACCAACTTTCTCACTGTCCTCGGTCTAGGCCCCACCTCCACAGATGAGTGGAGACAATTGACCCTTAGTTCTCCGGGTTAAGCTGATTTTACTCAGCATGATCTCTTCCATAGCCATCCATTTACCTTCGAAGGCTGCAATATCATTGTTTCTAATTGCTGTGTAATATTCCATGGTATAAATGTACCACAGTTTTTGGATCAATTCATCCAGTGAGGGACATCTGGGTTGTTTCCATAGCCTAGCAATAGTAAATTGAGCTGCTATGAACATAGATATTGCTGTGTCACTATAAAGTGCTGATTCTAAGTCCCCTGGAAAGATACCCAGGAGTGGAATAGCAGGGTTATATGGTGGACTCATCCCTAGTTTTTTGAGGATTCTCCACACTGCTTTCAAGAGGGGCTGTACCAGTCTGCAGCTCCACCAACAGTGTGTTAGTGTGCCTATCTCTCCACAGCCCCTCCAGCCTCTATTATTGTTTATTTTCTTCATCTTTGCCATTCTGACTGGCATAAGGTGATATCTTAATGTGGTTTTCATTTGCATTTCTCTGATTACTAGAGATTTAGAGCACTTTCTCGTGTATTCATTAGCTTGATCAATGTCCTCTGTTGAGAAGTTTCTATTTAGCTCTTTGGCCCATTTATTTTTTTTTAATTTTTTATTTTTGAACAACCTTACAAGATTTTAACAAAATAATATAAAATGTGTATAAAATGTGAATATATTCTGGATATTGTAATTATCCCCAGGAGTGCCCCCCCATTACCCTCCCTTATCCCTCCCTTCCCCTTCCCATTATAACTCTAAAAAAGTACTAGATTGTAAAGCATTGCATCTTATCTGGATTTAATTCATGTTACTAGACCAACTTTCTCATTGTCTAGGGTCTAGTCCCCACCTCCACCTATGAGTGGAGACAATCGACCCTTAGATCTCTGGGTTAAGCTGATTTTACTCATCATGATCTCTTCCATAGCCATCCATTTACCTTCGAAGGCTGCAATATCATTGTTTCTAATTGATGTGTAATATTCCATGGTATAAATGTACCACAGTTTTTGGATCCATTCTTCCAATGTGGGACATCGGGGTTGTTTCCATAGCCTAGCAATAGTAAATTGTGCTGCTATGAACATCGATATTGCTGTGTCACTGTAATATGCTGATTCTAAGTCCCCTGGAAAGATACCCAGGAGTGGAATAACAGGGTCATATGGTGGACTCATCCCTAATTTTTTAAGGATTCTCCATACTGCTTTCCAGAGGGGCTGTACCAGTCTGCAGCTCCACCAACAGTGTGTTAGTGTGCCTATCTCTCCACAGCCCCTCCAGCATCTATTGTTGTTTATTTTCTTCATC
>PVKS010009077.1:0-65502 GCA_004027875.1 Aplodontia rufa | reverse complement strand
GTTTGAAGACCCTGGCTTCCCTTGCTGGCTAGAAGACCCTGGCTTCCCTTGCTGGCTAGAAGACCCTGGTTTCCCTTGCTGGCTAGAAGACCCTGGCTTCCCTTGCTGGCTAGAAGACCCCAGCTTCCCTTGCTGATTAGAAGACCCCAGCTTCTCTTCCTGGTTTGAAGATCCTGGCTTCCCTTGCTGACTAGAGGACTCTATTTTCCGTAGTTGACTAGAAGATCCTGACCTTCCTTGATCACTAGGAGTATCTGGATTTCCTTTTTGGTTTGATTTTCCTGACTTCTCTCGCATAATCCAAGTTTCAGATACCCCAGGCTGGTTTAAAACCTGTGGCCTTCCTTGCTGATCAGAATTCCCTGGTTTCCCTGTACGTCCTTGTGGAAAAATCATCCCTGGTTTTCCTTGTGTGTGACTACCTGCTAGCTTATTAGATTCCTCTTGACCTAGAGGATTAGCTTCATTTTTTGCCTCTAGAATAAGTGCTGGTGGATTCTCTCCTACTTTGAAAACACTTGGCTTGGAAATCTGGGTTGAAGACACTGGAATGATATTGAAAGCACAAAAGTAAAAACATTATTTAACTTCATAAATTTAAAATCAACAGCATTCACCTCATCATATAGTTTATATTTAATGCCTCCTTGATTTTTTAACCAAGCTCATATCAGAGTTCTTCCTTCCTTTCTCATACATTGAATACTCTGGTTCCTCCATTTTTTCATAATTGTTCTACATGGTTACAAAAAGCATAGTATTTAACCAGTCTGGCCATTTTAAAATTATTTCTGAATTTTTTGACCTGGGCCTTACAGTCTTCCCCTAATTCCTTTTAATAGTTTCTGGATAAGCAGATTCTGTTCAATGAGAATATTAAATTTCTTCCATATTCACAGACTCCACTCACAGTTTCCTAATGTCGTTTTACACATGATTCTATCATCAATTTTCCAGTCATAAAGGTTGACACGTGCGAGCCCTACTTCCTTTTCATACATCTGTCCATCTTCTCCTCTGCATCTGGTCTATAATTTCTGGAACCATCTTCTTCCCTTTCCCTTTGCTCAAAATCAGAGGTCTCCCTTCTTTAGGTCATGCTTTCTTTTTCAATCAGTTTTATTTCTATCATTTCCAATAAGATATCTCCTGGCATCAATCAAGCTCTTTTTTAATGGATGCCTCCTCCTCCTCCCTGTTCACTTCCCCACTCCTCCATCATCAAATTAAAAAAAAAAAAGTAAATACCATGATTTTTTCTTTCTTTATGTTGTTTGGGCATTGGGGATTGAACTCAGGGGTACTTAATCATTAAGCCATATCTTCAGCCCTTTTTATTTTTCATTTTGCGATAGGGTGTCACTAAGTTGCTTAGGGCCTTGCTAAGTTGTTGATGCAGGCTTTGAACTCACTATCCTGCCTCAGCCTCCTGAATTGCTGGGATTACAGATGTATGTCACTGTACCTGGATCATAACTGTTTATTATGACCTAAAGTTTATAGTTCATTTACTCTGTATGTTTTTCCATTTTACTTTGGAAACCCACTCACCACTTAAGTAAATAAAAACATATTTACACTTAGCTTTTTATCATATTTTATTCCAAATTGAGCAGGGTCTAAAGAAAATTGAGCAGGCAAATGGTTACTTCAGTGGTAAATAACCCTGTTCCATTTGGTCTTATGCTTATGTTTGTTTGGACCACGTGTTTCCTTTCTGTATCTCCTTTTTTATTTCATAAGCTGTCTCCTTTTTCTCCCACCCTCTTAATGTGGGGTTTCCTCAAAAATTTTATTCAGGCTTACAAATTTTTTCTTCACAGACTTCCTTGGTAGTTTTGCTTTTATTTTATATAACTTTACATCATTTCAATGTGGATCATCCAAATTCATAGATAAGGCCTCATTTGCATTTGCAATTGCTCTGCCTTGTATTTCCATGAGTGAGCATACTTGTTCTTTCAGATCAATTTAAGTTAAGTCAAAGGCATCCCCAGCTGTGGTCTGCTGAGGAAGGTGTGGTGTAGTATTGCAGTCCTCATATGGGCACAGGGCCCCAGAAGTTAGCAGCACGACCTGCTGCCCTGTGGCACAGCATGGTGTGGGGGCCGGGAACATGAATGAGCCATTCCAACTTAACAAAAAGTACATATTTAAAGAGTTCATTACTATTCCAGAACTAAATTAAGAGATAATGATGATGAGCATGTCCTTATGATGCTAAGTATGGGAGAGAGTGCAAGCATGTAAATAGGAATTTGCAGCAGTGCAGTGTGAGAAATAACTAGAAAACAAACCCCCAATCAGGGTAGCAGAGCCTGTGGCATCTTTTCTCCTTTCTAGAGGCGGTGGCAAGTAATGAATATAGGATGCAAGCAGAAAAATGGATAAGAAAATAATTATTTTGGCAAAAACATGAGTATATGCATGGATTCTTTGAGTTCAAGGAATCAGACATTGTTCCTTAACAGTAACATTAAATAGAAATCAATTAGAGAAATGGGAAAAATGGGTTGGTGGATTAATTTTTTATAAATTCTTTTAAAATTTTTAATAGATGATACAAGGGAATTGAACCAATTTCTGAAGATACAAAAAAGTTAACAGTTTAAAGTAAGTTTCCCTTCCTTCTCTGTTTCAAATAACACATCTTTTTTACCTAGGACCCAATTACCTTTACCATATTTTTGCAAATTATACCAGAGATAGCCTATGAATTAGCAAATACATATGAATGAGTTTTTCCACACAATCATCAGCACATTCTATCCACTGTTCTATTCCTTGCTTTTTCCCTTGATAATAGAGTGAAGCTCTCTCTTCATCAATACATATAAAGCACTTTCATCATTTTCTCTTCCTGGCTGCATACTATATCATAACTATGGGTTTACTATAATCAGACCTATAGCAATGAACAGCCAGCTTATGTCCCATTTTGCTATTACAAATAATGAGTCCAGAGGCTGGAGTGGTGGCTCAGTGGTTACAGTTCTTGCCTGGCATGCACAAGAACGTGGGTTCAAACCCCAGCACCATGTACATAACAAAGTGTTGGAGCAATGAAAGCCACATTAAAAACTAAATCAAATTAATTCTCTTTCTCACTGTCCCTCTCTCTTTAACTGTCCCTCTCTCTTTAAAAAAATATAAAACAAATGAGTCCATGAAAATTCTATGTAAGAAATCTCATTTCTTACATGAAAAAATAATTTACAGGATAAAAACTAGAGGTAAAATATGGATTAAAAAGAGATAATTTAGATATCAGATTATACTTTGATCATATATTTTTAGGTTAAAAATTTGGAAAATAATTATCTTCAGCTTTTTTTGTTTTACATCTCCTCTGATTTTACAAACCCAGCATGTGGGTGGCATTGGTTTCTTCAGACCTCTCTCTTCTTCACCACATACCCACTATCTCTGGTATTAACACATTTTCTCCCATCAGCAGGTGCCTGCAGATCACTTACTGTCCTCTAGTAAGGCACTGAGGGTACACAATAACAGCAATACCTGCCATCAAGAGACACATCCAAGTCAGGGATTTTAACTTTATGGCTTCTTCCCCTCTAAATCACACAGGTTCAAGCTCCTCCCTTCTCTCCCATTCATTCTCTCTCCTTGTTTTTCAGCTCTATCACATTAGCAGGCCACTAGTGGCATCTGTATATAACTTTTTCCATACCTAATCCATTTTCAATTTTGCAAAAAGAGAAGTATATTCAGAAGAGTAGAGGCAATCACTCGTGTGCTCCACAATATGAAGCAACCCTGAAGTGCCTCCAATGAGACCAGAACCATTATTTCTTGTGTTGCAAGTAGAAGTTGAAGGTTCTTCCTAGGTCCTACTTTTATTATTTCCTTCCTAATATATTAGATTTAGTATGATTAAGGAGGAGGTCCTAGTTTGGAAACAAATTAAAATCTGATTATTTTTTTGTGTGTGAGGGGCTTTTGGGGGCTGGAGATTGAACCCAGGGCCTCAAGCATGCTACGAACATGCTCTGCACCTGGTATCCCCATGGCCCCTGGAAATCTGATTTATTGTGATAATTTATTATCTTAAGAAATATATCAATTGTGTCAATTATCTTGCTAAATATACATCTCTGATCTATAATTTATATCTTTTGAGAACAACTTTAACTTTATTGAGGAAAGGAATAAGAGAATAATGTATGCTATGTGTTAAGGACCTAAGAAGAATTGAATCAATAGCAGCTAATGCTATCATCCACATAATTTCTATAAGAAAGGGACAGTGTGATTACTTCTGTTTTATGAATAAGGAAACAGACTCAAATATGTCAAGTGAGTTATCCCAAATCACATAAATGAAAATGTCAGGACTTAGATGTATTTTTATTTGACCACGTAACCCAGGATCATAAGAAAACCGTTTGTTCTGTATCATCATCTGGAGTACTCCAAACTGTCATAATCTTTTAGAGTGAGTTTGTTTCCCAGTCCCTTGCTTCTGTTCAACCATACTAGCCTTTCACTCTTATTTCATTCAGTCACTATTTTATGCATCTGGACCTATAGTTATTTTTTTCTGTAATGTCTTCTTCTATTTCTCGGTCTGATGGAGATTTCCTAATGTTAAATATTCCAACAAAGCATCACTAAATTATTCTACTATTCTAATTCCTTACTTTGAAAGCTGCAAGGAAAGTCATTGACTATGACTTTCTTACCTGAGAACACAGCCAGGAACACGAACGGAAGGAAATTGAGAGCCCGCATGGTAGAGTCAGTTGTTCTAGACTTGGTTGTTGGGTGGATTTAAACGTAGCTCATCAGTAGCTTCTCTCAGAATAAACCATGTGGATTGCCACCATGTTATATATTTGAAAAATTCTCCGCCCTAATTGCTAAACAGTGTCACTGTCTTTAAAAATTACAGAGTAACTTTCACAAACTGGAAGGTGTTGCTTCTTGAGTGAATTGCCATTTTAAAAGTTAGCTTCACGCCCCAACTCCCATAAATATCCAGACTTTAATGTACATCTATCAGGTATCTTTTCCCGGAAAAAAATAAAATAAAAATGGTGAATAATATCTATGAAAGTGATAAATACTGTTCTTTTTTTGTTTGTTGCTGGGGAATTGCTTATCTTCAGTTTATATTGTCATTGATCCTCCAAGTTTATGTGTCCATAATAGAGACCCTCAAGGTATTTTCCTTCAAATGAATTATATGCCAATTATTTACCTCAAATTACATATTAAAAGCAAGTAAAAATGCATTGAGTATTGGTCATTAGCATGTGATGAATGCATCCACTGGGGAATGATTATGGGTAATGTGTTTTTATGAGGTAGCAAGAGACAATGGAGCTCATGTTGGAAGAATAACATTGCACCATTGTCCTCTTTTCAAATCATTACATCAAACAGAAGGTCATGTGAAAATCATCTTGTGATTTTTACTTTATTGTAAACTCAATATTATAAAACACTGGAATATTGTTTTCAAGTTTGGCCACCTTGTATAAGGAAAATTTGAATTAATTGGAACATGTCCAAGAGAAGATGACCTTGATAATGTGAGGTCTGCAGACCACATAGTATGAGGTAAGCTGATGGCAGCAGGAAATGCAGGCTTGTGAAAGCACAAGCTTAGGAGTGGCATGTTCCTTGACTTCATCTTTGCAAAGACATTTGTATGGGGGGAAAAGGCATTTTATCCATATAGTTCTAGAAGACACATAAAGAAGAACAGATCAAGCATTTGATGTTCTAAAGAAAATTTCAAAAAAGGAGAGGAGGTGAACTACATGGTTCCAAAATCCTGTTTTATTTGTTTTTGATTTTGTCTTTAGCTTATTTAGAAGGGTAATTTCTTAATTAAGCCAGCAATTTTATAACACCAAAAGAGACAAGTTGAAGAGTTTTCTATAATAAGAAGTCAACATTTCCCCCCATATAATTGTCCTCTAGATGGACAGATATTCACATGAGTATCTTTAGGGCCTTTTCCCTAATTACTTTTAATGGTGTATTAGCTTAACTATAATATTTATTCTCATCTAATCATGGTAATTCTTTACCTATGGAATGGTCTTACATTATTACTTTCTTGCTTCACATTTAAGAATAAATTTGAGAGTTTGAACAGTATCAGAAAATGCTCACCACATCTCCATATTTGAAGAGAAAATGTGTTTTTGCATGTCAAGTGGGATTCTAGACCAAGGCCATTCTTTTAACATTTTAGTGGTCATCATACATGGGTGGAAATAACAATAGGAAAAGAGTTGAATGGCCCATGATATATCTGTCTCCCCTCATTTTTAGTCATGTGGTTTTATGCAACATTTTCTTCTCTCTCTCTCTCTCTCTCTCCCCTTCTTTTTCTCTCTGTTCTTTCCCTAAAATCATGATAATAATACCCTATTACTCACTGAAGGAGTCAAACTTCACTAGGTGTGTTGCTGTAGTTTGGCATTTGGAGGGAAACCTTTAATTGCAGGGTTATGACCTTGCTGTGTCTTATATTATCTGATCTCAGGTTATCTAATTTAATCTCAAGCCATTTGTCAGACACCTAAAGAACAGGGAGTGTTGCACTTCCTAATAGCTTGGTCCTGCTGAAAACTTTGATCACTATGTTTCATTTTCCTTCTCCCACATGTCAAATTTCATTTCTTGGACCCCACGGGGCATCTAGAGTTTGAAAACAGTGAAACAGAGAAAGCTGCAGCAACCTAGAATTTGTGAGGCTTCTCTGACACAGACGGATCCAACAAGACAAATTGAATGTTTGGTCTGGTCTTTGAAATATAATTCATATTTCATGGGAGACACAATGCCTCTTAAATTCAGCGTCTTGTTGCAAAAACGGTCAAAGGGAGGCTTGTCAGTTGGTTACCGAATCTCATTAAATTATTTATTATGTTAAGAAAGAAGCCAAAAGCCACCTACTGGGTAACCCCTACCTTGCTTAGGGTCCTTCCTCAGTTTACCCACTGATTTGATGATTTCATACAACCTTCTCCCTTTCCCCATGGAGGCATCCGTTTCAGAATACTAAGTCCCTATACGGGGCAGATGATTGGTACACAATCTTGAAAATCTTTTCTGAGTTGGCTTCAATTTTCTTATTTAGCACACAAGTTTACAATGCAAAATGAAATTCTTATGTATTCAATGTCATCATTTTCTATCAAGGTGACATCTCTCTCTCTCTCTCTCACACACACACACACACACACACTCACACAAACATTCCATTAAAGTTAGCTACTGCTCTTATATGCCTGTTGTCAGCATTTGAGGGAGTTAGGAACATATTGCCTTCCCCCTTCACTTTAGTTGAACCCACATGAGGTGACCAGAGAATAATAAAATACATAATAGAGCCTAATTATGATCATTATGAAGTAAGGTGGCTATAATGAGCACTTATTCCTAAGACTTTCAGTATATGGAAAAATTTTTAGTGTGCAAGTTTGAAAATTTTAGGGATAAAATCTGAAATATAATCTCTTACCCCCAAATTGCCTCTTAATAACCACTATCATTAAGAATAACAGTAGCTTTTGTTTTCAACCTTATTTTCACATGTAAGACAACTAAGTTTACAGTCAGATCCCATGTTGATCATCCTATTTATTATGTTTAGTCATTCAAGTCCAGGTCTTTTGTAACTTGTTTCACAAGCTTGCTTCCAATACCTTCCGTGTAATGTCCTCTCATAATTAGACATATAATGATATTTTAAAGAAGAGCATAATTTTAGGATATTGGTAGAAAGAGCACCCAAAAATTCCTCACATGCCATATTTTGTGACCTGCAGAAGAGTTCATTCCCCATTCTTTGAATCTGAGCTAGTATTAATTAGTTGCAGTAGACATTATGATGTACCAGACCAACGTTTGGTCTAAGACTTAAGTCTGACCATGTTGGAATATAGATGAGGGTTGTGGGGGATGAACTAACTGTCCCACTGAGGGAGTGAAACACCAGGCATATTTCTGAAACCATATTGTATCCTACTGAATCTCTTGACACTACCCTGTGGAATAGAAAGAACCTTGCCTGCAAAATTTGCAGAAATGTGGGCAAATAAATGTGTAATTGTTGATTTAAGTCACTAAATTGGAGATGAATTATTACTATTCTATACCAGATAATCATTGCAATATTGTTAACAAGACAATGATTATTTTTCTACATTGAATTGAGATCCCCATGATAACTGTATCAACTACTACTTATTGAAACATTTTATATGAATTATCTCATTTAATACTTAAGACATTACTTTGGTGACACCTGAAATATTTGATAAGGGCACTCAAACAGTCATGAATTACTGTGTTCACAGTTAACTCCAGTAAATATACCTTGACATGTCTGTCTAAAGAAGTACATTCTTGGTTATCTGGAAAAGTGGGAACATCATTCCTAGAAATGGATACTTAGAGAATAAGCATTTAGTACATAGATATCTTATGAGCACTTCAGTTGAAGGTCAGTAAATCATTGGTAATGCAAAATTAATATTCAGGTGGAAGTCAGGGCTGGAACATGATCTAGGTCCAGCTACTTGGAGAAAGTTTCCAATTCACTTCTAGCACTGACTTCTAAATTGGCATGGAGGAGCAGATGTCAAGGCACATTCAAGTCTTATCATACGCTGGGTCATATTACATATTATTGCTGGGACAATAACTTGCATCTCAGATACCAAAGTCAAATTCTTACTCAGGAAGAATACAGAAAAATCAACCATCTTCTATTGTAGCAATTTTAAACTTGAGGCCAACCATTCCATAAGTGTGAGGAACAAATTTTATTTGTATAAGAAACTGCATTTTTCAAACTTCATGAATCCCATTTTATTTTCAAATTATCTGTGGTCATGTTTTTAAATTCTTTGTGTATTCTGGATATTAGTCCCTATCAGAGTGTTAGCTGGCCAAGATTTTCTCCCATTCTGTAGGCTTTCTCATTACAGTCTTATATGCTTAGCAGTGCAGAAGCTTTCTAGTTTAATGGCATTCCATTATTGATTCTTGGTTTTATTTCTTGTAATTTTGTGGTCTTGCAGTTGGGGGTCAGTACCAACTCCTGTATGATGGATTGCTGACTGTGTTTTCTTCTAGCATTTGTAAGATTTCTGGTCTAATTCCTAAGCCTTTGATCAATCTGATTTGAGTTTAGTGTGGGGTGAATAATAAGGATATAATTTTGTACTTCTACATATAGCTATCCACTTTTCCCAGCATCATTTGTTGTAAAGCTTTCTTTACTCCAAGATATGCTTTTGGCAACTTTGTCAAATATCAGATGGCTATAATTTTGTAGGTTTGTCTCTGTGTCTTCTATCTATTCCGTTGATATTCATTTTTATTTTGATACCAATACCATGCTGCTTTTGATACTACAGCTCTGTAGTATAATTTCAGATCAGGTATTGTGATGCCTCCCATTTGCTTTCCTTGATTAGTATTATTTTGGCTATTCTGGGTCTCTTATTCTTCAAAATGATTTTAATAATTGTTTTGCCTATTTCTGTGGAGAATGTCATTAATATCTCGATGAGGCGGGCATTAAATCAATATTGTGCTGAGTGAAATTAGCCAAACTCAGAAACTCAAAGATCCAGTGTTTTCTGTCACATGTGGAAGCTAGAATAAAATAAAGGAAAGAGGGAGGGAAGGAAGGAAGGATATAATTTCATAAAGAACCATTCAAATACAAATTAATGGACAAGCTAAATGAAGTCTAGTAGAGTAGAGGAAATAGAAGAGGAGAAAGGAGGAAGAATGGAAAGGAAAAGGGGAGGGAAACAGGGAGATAAAAAAAGTGTATTTTGCACCTCTAAGGTACTAAATAATTCCCATGCATCAATAAAACCTGGAGATAGATTTTATATATATATATATAATCTATGAAAGGAATCAGGAGAGTGGGAAGAGGTGAGGGATGGGGAAAGTGCCAAGGGGGAATATTGGTCAAATTATATTGTTATTGTGTGTGCATGTATGAATATGTAACAACAAATCCCATAATTTTGTACACCTATAATTCACCAATTAAAATATGGAAAAAATATCTGTGGTAAAGAAAAGAACAGTCAGAAGACTGACACTGCTTAATTTCAAGATTTCTTATGAAGCTACAATAATCAAGTCAGTGTGATGTTGACAAAAGAATGGACAAACGGATCAATGCAACAGAATTGAAAACTGGAAATAGACTCACAAAAACATAGTCGAATGACCTTTGACAAAGGAGCATGAGCAATACAGTGGACCAGAGATAGTCACTTGAACAAATGATACTTAAACAACTGGGCATCCATTTGCAAAACATTTAATATAGACACAGATCGCATGCCTCTCAAGAAAAATTAACTCAAACTGGATCACAGGTTTAAATATAAAATGCAAAATATAAAAATGTTAGAAAATAATTAGAAGAAAAACTATACAACCTAGTGTTTGATGATGACTTTATAGGATTTTTTTAAAGATCTAATCAGTTAATGCTAATAGTTTGCATTTGGAATGTCCCTAAAATGTCCATACGTTAAAATCTTAGTACCCATCTCATGGCACTATTGAGAGATTGTGGAAACTTTGAGATGGGCCTAATGAGACTCCTTAGGTCATTGGACATATGCCTTCAAGGGGGACTGTGTGACACCAGTCTCTTCCATTCCTGGTCATGAGGTAAACAGATTTCCTCTGCAATGTGCTGCCACCATTATGAACTGTGTCACCACAGGTCCAAAACTACGAGGCAGTTGAGGATGCTCTATTGAGAGAAGGTGAACCTAGAAGATAAAAAGAAGGGACTGTGAAAAACAAAATAGAAGATGGATAGCAAATTATGTATGCCTCTGAGTATATGTGTGTACCTGCATATGTGTGTGTGTGTTTGTGTCTGTGTTAAAGAAAGGTGGTTAGGATGTTATTTTGTGTGTCATCACTTTGTGGAAATGATAAAGAAGCAAACATTGACTTGCTATGAAAAAGCTGTTGATCTTTAGAATATTAATTTCCCAAAATCAAATGTATTCAAATAGATGCTTAAAACTGGTATGTATTAAAGAAGGGATAGAGAACTCACATGCTCTCAGGAAACAGGAGCTAAGGTTACCAAGTGAGACTAATCTGAGGCATTGTGTAAACAGGCCATCGAAAGAGATCAGAATTATTGGTTATTGAGGAATATGGGCAGTATCTAACTAAATCTTCTCATTTCTCAAGAGTTTATATGTGAATTTTCACAATTTTTAAATCTTAGCATTTGACTGAAAAAATATACAAAACCAGTTAGCACTTTGTTAACTAGAAACATACCTTGATCACATCCTGCTTGTTTGCTGTTTGCTGAATAAAGTCTTCTACTTCAGCAGTATGTTAAGTTATGTAACATTGAAGTACTCTGCCTTAATTCTGATTTTACTTATTCCACATACTCAGTTTCACACTTTGGAAATAATCTTTTTAAATACATTAATTTTCATAATGTTTCTGGTCTTTTTCTTCTGCCTACAATGTGACACAATACATTTCTCTTCTGTCAGGAGTCTACTAAAATGTCATCCCTTGGAAGAGGAACCCAAGATGGCAACCACCCCACCAACAGTGACTCCAAGACGCTCCTGAGAATCACCTCACGCTGCAGGAGTGCACGCGGATTCCCATGGGGGACAAAGCTCCCAGTGTGGGGGAACATTACCCCTTGCTAATTTTTTTAACTCCAAAGGAATAATGTGGTGCATTAATGAATATAAAGGAGAAGTTGTGGCACCTGCACAATCGGCCCCACACCTAGGGAGAGGGAAGCTAATCCGGAGGGGAGGAAACAGAGCAAGTTTCCTAGTCAAATACCCTAATCTGGTCATGAACCCCTTGAACTGATCGCTCTTAATTTACAAGAACTTGGTATAAAGCTCTGGGAATTAATCACTCACATTAGTGAACTTACAGCTGTTCCTGCGAGCTGCAGCATCCGGCTCACCATTGGGAAGTTTCCCTGAGGGCGGGGCTGGTTGCTCAGCAAAAAACAGTCTTGCAGTCTCAGCCATCAAGGTCAGAAAACTAGAATCTATCGCCCTGAGATTTGGCCATCTCCCAAGGGGTCTGTGTGCTGCTGGGAAATTTCCTCTCCACCTCCGGTGGAGCCAGGGGAGGAGTGGAATCGGCACAAGAACTCTAATTCAATCACTACTGACAACACTTTTCCATGTTTGCAAGAGTCCTTAAACATAATCGCTCGCACCAGCATGCGAGAGTGCGGCGGGTCGCTCAACAGCAACTTGGGGCCTCAGTCCCCACGAACACAAAGAGAGAAGTTACCCCCCCCCCCCAACCTGGCCGTCTGCCCTGGGGGCTGTGTGGAACTGCAAATCCCCTCTCCAGCTCACAAACCTCTCGGTTGGCAATCTTCTGCCTGCCCCTCTACACACCCGAATAAGAGGAGGCTGTGAACAGAGCTTGCTGCAGTAGGGCACATCCTTCTCAAGGGGACCGCCTGCCTCAGCCTCTGCAAAAGCGACCTGTAACTCTCTAACAAAGCAAGGTCTGATATCAGCCTCAGGAAGCTATGAATAAAAGGGGCAGCATGGTCTTCCCCTTAGCATCTGAGCCCTGTGCATAGCCAAGGCTACGTAGGCCTTGACCTCTCCAGGTGGGGGCCCCCTAGTGCTTGCAACTGAGAACCACATAAACACTGGCACAATCTGGACCATCCTTCATGGGTTTCTGTCAACCCCATAGTGCAGCTCTTGGGACTTCTGAAGATCATAAGTCACAGAGTGCATTGCCAGTGATCCTGAGGAAGTGAGTTTCAGAATGGCCATTTTGCTTGGATCGGTCAGAGACTCACACATCTACATTAGGATGAACTAGATTGTCTAAAGCTTCTGAGCCCCAGACCCAAGAAATTCTAGAGTGTGGACAGGCAGAAAGTAATCACCTCAGGATTACAGCCCAGGGGGAGCTGAAATCTATCCTTGCAAGAAGTGTGAGAAGGTAGGATCTTATACCCCTTTGCACAGAAAATTTTGAGGAGATTCTCTAAGAAAATCCAGATCAATGGACTTAGCCAAACTGCTTCTCCCCCAACAAGCTCAACTGTGAAGAATCCCCAGCTAGATGACAGATTTGAACACATCCCCCCATGGTACATACTTGCTGACCTAGGGGGCAAAAAACTCAAAACTTTAACTCAATCACCTGGACAAAACTTTTCCACCCGTGCTCATGGTTTACAAGAGCTGATTTTCAAGTCCTTCAACATAATCGCTCACACCAAGGATTGCTCCACACAACTAGTTTTGTGTTGTTTTTTCATGTGCCTCTTGGGGTTTTTTTGTTTATTTGTTTTTGCTTTTGTTTTGTTTTTTTCCTAAATGGGGATCTAGCTGGAGTATAATATTTTTAAACTTTTAACGTTACTATGTTTTTTTTTTCTTTTATCCTGTTTTTCTTTACGTTTAGTACTGAATTTGGTGTTGGTGGATGTAAATATTTATCCGTGTGTATGTGTTGGTGATTGGCTCCTACTTTCTCTATGTCTTCTTGAACCCAACTGCTATCCTTATACCACTGGGTTCCAACCAGGAAAACATTTCATGATAGCAAAATAGCCTCAGCCTCTGGTGAGTGAGGAGAACCAAGTCTCATACTAACCTCTTCCTCCCCTGTACTCTGGTAATTCGTAAATATTAGCAGTTTTCTCTTATCCTCACCCAAAGTCTTTACCCCACTGCTCCCCATTTCTGTTTTCCTTATTCCTAATAGAGTAACCTACTCCCCCCAATCCCTTGTTCTTTTGATTCTAAGACAGGTGTGCTATTATACCTCCCCAATTCATCTACTTGACTTTCTAGTCACTTCTTCTTCCTACTTTCAGGGACCCTGCTATCTGAAGAAATAGATACTCTTCAAAACAGGTACTTGCTATCATAATATATTGTGAGAGCCCTCTCAAAGATAACTGCTACTATTGGTGCTAGTCATCAACACATCTGTTTTAGTTGAAAAGGACTAGTATCTGCACCTATAGACTCTCAAGTTCTCACAGAACGGTCTGGCATCTTTAGGTCTGAATTGACAAATAGCTCCCCATCACAATGAAGCAAAGCCATAAGAAGCTCCAATTACTCCACAGCGAGTAACAAGGTTGAACTACAAGACATGCTTTCTGATTCTGAAAATGAGAAAAAGGGGAAATAACTCCCATCCTCAACCCCACAGCTCTCCACCCAAGGATCCCATAGCCAGGGCCAAAGATGAAAACCAAAATATTGTATCAGCATTATGATTAGTAATTCAATCAAAGAGTTGAGAGAAGAAATAAGGAAAGAGATCAGAGAACAATTTCAAGCAATGAGAGACAATTTTACAGGGAAATAAGGGAGCAATTCCATGAGATGAAAGATCAGCTCTACAAAGAAATAGACATTCTCAAAAGAGATGTAGCAGAGCTATCAGGATTGAAAAACACCATTAACCAAATCAAATCTTCACTGAAAAATACCAATGCCATAGTATACTCCACTGAAAATAGAACTTCAGCTCTTGAAGAACGAACATCGGAAAATGAAGATAGGCTAACCAATGTCAAATTCAAAGAAGATAAACAAGATAAGCAACTTATATTACATGATCAGAACTTCTAAATAATATTTGATGAGATGAGGCGTAATAATCTGTGAATCATTGACCTGGATGAAAACTTCAAACAGCAAGAGGCATTAACACCATTAGCTATAAGGGAAATGCAAATCAAAACTTCAATGAGATACCACCTCACTCCTTTTAGAGTGGCAAAAATGAAGAATACAAACAACAACAGATGCTGGAGGGGCTATGGGAAAAGAGGAACACTATTACACTGCTGGTGGGACTGCAAACTGGTTCCGCCACTATGGAAAGCAGTGTGGAGAATCCTCAAAAAATTAAGGATAGAACCACCTTACAACCCAGCTATCCCACTCCTGGGAATTTTCCCAAAAGTCTTAGAATCAGCATATTATAGCGATGTGGCTTCATCAATGTTTATAGCAGCTCAATTTACTATAGCTAGATTATGGAACCAACCCAGATGCCCCTCACTTGACGACTGGATACAAAAGCTTTGGTTCATATATACTATGGAATACTACTCGGCCATTAGAAAGGACGATATTATAGCTTTCGAAATCAAATGGATGGAGATGGACAGAATTATGCTTAGTGAAGTCTCCCAAGCTCTGAGACTCAAGGGCCAAATGGTTTCTCTCATCTGTTGATACTAGAATTTATGGGGAAGCAGTAGGACAGACGGCTGACCTAACAAAACCTCAAATTAAATGACTTTCAGTGTAACAGGGGGATAGCTCCCTAGGATGCTTGGAGGTGTAGGGAAAGGGATGGGGAGGGAGGAGGGTATATGAAGAACTCATAAGAGTCTGGTGATTGGGACAATGGGAGAACCATCCCAGATGCCAATGTCATTCCTCCACAAGCTACCCATTTAACCATGAGTTCTTCTGGGGGAAACTGCAATGGGTGAAACCCATGGTGGTTTATCTATGCTTTGGAATTACCCCTGGATAACAAAGTTTATATACATTGGTTGCTACTGTTTTGATAATGTTTCCCCCTCAACTGTATCTTGTATCTCTATATACTTCTAATTAAAAAAAAAATGTACTTTCTCAAAGCCTTAAAAAATCTGAAGTTGTTTTCAAAATTAAATATTCCAACTGAAAAAAAAGAACATTTTAAGTGAAATCATAAGTGAGAATTTCCCTCATCTTACAATTGATCCAGAATATAACATCCAAGATGCTTATAGAACACAAAATAGGCCTAATCAAATGAAAAATTCACCAAGACATATCATATACAAAATGAATAACAGAGAAATTCAAGAGAGAATTCTAAAAGTGGCTAGAGAAAAGCCCTAAATCACATTCAGAGGCAAATCTATTCAGATCACTTTGGATTTTTCAGAGCATACAATGAAGACTAGAAGAGCTTAGAACAATATCTTTCAAGTTTTGAAAAATAGTAACTTTCACCCAGAGATAATATAATCCTCCAAAACTCAGCTTCAAATGTGATGGGGAAATTAAATACTTCAACGATAAACTCATGCTAGCAGGATACATGAACACAAATCCTGCACTATAGAATATTTTCAAGGATGTTCTTCATTCAGAAGAAAATGCTAATGATACCCTAAATCCTTAAACAAGGGCCAGTCAATAATCATATTATACACAAATTGACTTCCAGGATGACTCAAAACTCTGTAATTGATACAAAGTCTGAGACTCAGCCTCCCATATCTATTCTAACTTTGAATGTGAATAGTCTCCGTGCCCCAATTTAAAACACACAGACTGGCCCACTGGGTCAAAAAATAAAATCCAATAATATGTTGCCTGCAAGAGACACATTTCACACTCAAAAATAGACACAGGCTGAAAGTGAAAGGATGGCAAAATGTCTACCAGGCCTGTGGCCCAAAAAAGCAAGCTGGCATGATGATTCTAATTTCTGATAAAATTAATTTCCAGCTAAAACTAGACAGAAAGGACAAAGAGGATTACTTTATCATACTAAAAGGGACAGTCCATCAAGAGTATATAACAATATTTAACATTTATGCCCCCAATTACAACCCTTCCAAATATATGGAAAAAATACTTAAGGACATTAATCCCCTCATTGATCTCAACACAATAATTCTCGGGGACTTCAACACAACACTATTAAATCTAGATAGATCATCAAAAAAAAAAAGTCAACAAAGACATCTCCAATCTGAACTACTCTATTAATCAATTGGGCTTAACAGACAATTACAGAATATTCCATCCTAAGACAGCTGAATTTACCTTCTTCTCAGTGGCACATGGATGCTTCTCTAAAATAGACCACATCCTAGTTCACTGGGATAATCTTAGCAAATATAAAAAAGTGGATATAATCCCATGTGTTCTATCAGATCATGATGCTATGATCTTAGCAATCAATGACAAGAGAAAAAATAGAAACTACCCAAATACTTGGAAATTGAATAATTACCTCTTAAACGAAGGATGGGTAAAAGAGTCAATGAGAGCAGAAATTAAGAAATTCTTGGAATTGAATGAGAATGAAGAAACAACATACCAAAACCTCTGGGACAGTATGAAGGCATTCTTAAGAGGTAAATGTATATCATTGAGTGCATACATCAAAAATCTAGAAAGAGACCAGATAAATAGCCTTATGCTTCAACACAAACAACTACAAAAAGAGCAATAATTCAACCCCAAAGCTAACAGAAGACAGTAAATTACCAAAATCAGAGCTGCAATCAATGAAAATAAGAACAAAAAACAATAAAAACTATTAACAAAACTAAGAGTTGTTTCTTTGAGAAAATAAACAAGATCGACAGACCCCTCGCCAACCTCACTAAAAGGAAGAATGAAATAAAGCAAATCAACAAAATCAAAGATGAAAATGGGGATATCATCACAGACTCATCCAAGATCCAGAAAATTATCAGAACCTATTTTGAAATTTTATACTCTGCCAAGTTTGATATCCTGGAGGACATGGACAGGTTCTTTGACACACACAACATCCCCTCTTTAACACAGGAGGACATTGAAAATCTAAACCAACCTATCACAAATAGCGAAATTGAAGCAGCAATCAAAGCTCTCCCAAAAAAGAAAAGCCCAGGCCTGGATGGAAATACAGCAGAATTCTACCAAGCCTTCACAGAAGAACTAACACTGATCCTCTATAAGCTCTTCTAGGAAATTGATAGAGTGGGATCACTCCCAAACCCTTTTTATGAAGGAAATATTACACTGATTCCAAAACCCAACAAAGATATGTCAAGAAAGGAAAACTAAAGACCAATTTCCCTGATGAACATTGATACAAAAATCCTTAATAAAATTCTAGCTATTTGGATACAAAAGCACATTAAAAAGATAATACATCATGATCAAGTGGGCTTCATTCCAGGAAAACAAGGCTGGTTCAACATACACAAATCAATAAATGTAATTCACCACATAAACAGATTTAAAAACAAAAATCATATAATCATCTCAATTCACACAGAGAAGGCATTTGATAAAATTCAAGACCACTTTATGCGCAAAACTCTGGAAAAGATAGAGATCAATGGAAGGTACTTTAACTATGTCAGATCCATTTATGACAGTCCCATGGCCAACATTATCCTCAATGGAGAAAAACTGAAAGCATTTCCACTGAATACAGGAACAAGACAAAGCTGTCCACTTTCCTCCCTCTTGTTCAATACAGTCCTTGAAACCCTTGCCAGAGCCATCAGGCAAGACAAGGAAATCAAAGGAATTCATATAGGAAAAGAGGAAATTAAGCTTTCTCTATTCACTGATGACATGATTCTATGCCTAGAAGACCCAGTATTATCGGCCAGAAAATTCCTAGAGCTTATAGGCAATTTCAGCAAAGTAGCTGGCTACAAGATCAACACCAGTAAGTCACTGGCTTTCCTTTAGTCCAGCAAAAAATCAACAGAAGACGAAATCAGGATATCTCTCCCATTCACCATCTCCTCCAAAAAAATGAAATACTTGGGCATTAACTTTACAAAAGATATTAGGACCTCTTCAAAGAAAACTATCAAACACTAAAAAAGAAATTACAGAAGACCTGAGTGGATGGAAAACATTCCATGCTCATGGTTAGGCAGAATCAATATAAGAATAATGGCCATTCTACCCAAAGCCCTATATAGATTTTACGCAATTCCCATGAAGATACCAATGGCATTCTTCACAGATATAGAAAAAGCAATTCTCAAGTTCATATGGAATAACATTAGACACAGACTAGCCAAAACATTACACTGCTGGAAGGAAGAAATAGGGAGTATTTCAATCCCTGACTTGAAATGATACTACAGAGCTGTAGTAGCAAAAACAGCATGGTATTTGTATCAAAACGGAACTGAAGATCAGGGGAACAGAATAGAAAATCTTGAGACAAACCCTTTAACTATTTGATATTTGATAAAGGGGACAAAAGCATAGTGTGGAAGATAGCCTGTTCAATAAATGGTGTTGGACAAACTGGACAGCCATGTGTAGACAACTGAGGCTGGATCCTCATCTTTCACCCTGCACAAAAATTAAATCAAAATGGGTGAAAGATCTGTATATTAAGCCAACAACTTTAAACTTACTAGAAAAAGAAGTAGGGTCAACACCACAGCACATAGGAGTCGGCAGTGCCTTCCTTAATGAAACTCCCATGGCTCAAGAGGTAAAGTCAAGAATAAATGAATGGGATGTAATTAAATTAAAAACTGTTTGCACAGCTAAAGATCTAGTCAAGAGCATCAAGAGAGAACCTACAGAATGGGAGAAAATCTTTGCTTTTTACACCTTGGACAGAGGGCTAATATCCAGAATATACAAGGAACTAAAGAAACTAAACACCAAAATCACAAATAATCCAATCAATAAATAGGCTACGAATCTTAACAGAAACTTCTCACCAGTAGAAGTATGAAAAGCCCATAAATATATGAGAAAATGCTCTACATCATTAGATATAAGGGAAATGCAAATCAGAGCTTCAATGAGATACCACCTCACTCCTGTTAGAGTGGCAAAAATGAAAAATTCTAACAACAACAGATGCTGTAGGGGATGTGGGAAAAGAGGAACACTGTCACACTGCTGGTGGGATTTCAAATTGGTTCACCCACTATGGAAAACACTGTGGAGAATCCTCAAATTAAGGATGGAACCACCTTATTACCCAGCTATCCCACTCCTGGGTATTTTCCCAAAAGAGTTAGAATCAGCATATCATAGTGATATGCCTTCATCAATGTTTATAGCAGCTCAATTTACTATAGCTAGATTATGGAACCAACCCAGATGCCCCTCACTGGATGAGTGGATACAAAAACTTTGGTACATATATGCAATGGAATACTACTCGGCCATTAGAGAAGACGATATTATGACTTTTGAGATCAAATGTATGGAGATGGAAAGAATTATGCTAAGTGAAGTATCCCAATCTCAGAGACTCAAGGGCCGAATTCGTTTCTCTCATCTGTGGAAGCTAGAATACATTGGGAATCAGTATGTTAGATGGCTAAGCTAATAATAACTTCAAATTGTATGATTCTCAAGGTAACAGAGGATGACTCCCTAGGACACTTGAAGGCGTAGAGAGGGGGCCTAGGGGGAGGGAGAGCTTAGGAAGAATGTCTAGGAGATTGGAGGGTGGGAATATGGGGGAATCATCTGAGAAGGAGATCTCTGACCTCCACAAGATATCCATTTAACTCAGGGGTTCTTCTGGTGGAAACAGCAACATGGGGAACCCAAGCTGGGCATCCATGACATGCCATTAGCCCTGGAAAACTAAGTATATACACATTGGTTCTTGAATGTTTGATAATGTTTTCCCCTCAATTGTAACTCCATATTCATTTAATAAAAAAAGTATCTTTAAAAAAATGTCATCCCTTCTATGAAGTCTTTTCTTAATGCACTTCAATAGGTCTTTATGACTCAGGGCAACTCTTCGAATTTTGTCTGGCTCCCAATGTGAAGAATTGGATCTTCTCATTCACTTGATGATAAAAATCTTAGTTTTAAATTTTATTTACTTTTATTCTTTCATATTTGTTTTTTCCTCTTCTTGAAATACCACTACTCCATATTAGTATGTGTCAAAATTATTTTTATCCTTCAGGACTCAGTTCAAGGAAACAATTCCAAATAAACAAACTCATCACCCTCACCCTAGTTTTTTACATATATGGCTCTGTTTCCTTTAAAAATTTATTGATAACTAGAAAATATATTTTTAAAATATTCATACTTATGTATATAGCAAAGTGTAAACATTTTTAAAGTTAGGAAGTTAACTGCTTTATATATGAATGGTGTCTGGTATATTATAGACCTTGAATAATTATTTGTAGAATTAATAATGGAATAAGTCATTCTTTGGGCTTTTTAAAAGCAGGTATGTATCCAAGCACATTTTTAGTTACTTGGAATACTTTTTCTTTTCTAATAATAACTGAAAGTACTGATTTTGTCCAACCATCCCTAGATTTCCAAGCACCACAACACATTAATGGCTGTTCACTTTTAAGACTTTTCACATCTAGAAAATTCTATTTTCTTCAGTTTTATTTGACTGAAAAAGCCAGAGACCAGTAACCTGTAAGCTTCAACTGCTTCAGAATCTGTGCAGCTGCCCTGGTGACTGAACTGACCAACATTTCATTCCATCTGTTATTTATCTTTGGCCTCAGCATTTTAAGTTGAGAAGCTCTAAAACTATGAGTCCCTTGGTGGAGGGGAGGACTCCCCAAATATGCCATGTCCTAAATATGGCTAATTTGTGCCAAATGTTGTATATTTAATTCTTTGGAACCATCGTTATTATCCTTGAGTTCATCTGCATAACTTCTGAAGAACTGAGCACTGATTGAATAATTATTGATTTGATAAGTGTGATAATATTCTAGCCTCTGTTTCAAATTGTATCATTGCATACTGAGGTGGTTTAGCAATTATTCAAGCTTATTTAAACAAAGGTACCTCCATTGTTACCTGAAAAAAAATCAATATAGAAATTCTGCCAAGTTAACTTTATTGAAACTGCTTCCCTTTATGCACAATTGATAGAAAATACATAGCAATGGAGAGTGGAGAACAAGGAAGACATTTTATAAAGCTCAATGAAATCTAAGGCACTTCCAGTATTGTGACATCAAAGGAATCAACATTTTCCTTCATGTTTGAAACCAAGTTTTCCATTTCTTTGCCTGGAAGAAAAGAGGTTATTCAGAGATGAGATGGAGTAGAAGTGGATTAATCCCAGGCAGGGTGAACAGAGAAAGGGCACTTACACTTCCTATATCTCAGATTGGAGATAATCACATTATTTTATATGAGAATTATCTGTAATATATATCAAATAGTATCACCTTAATTGATAGTTTCCCTGACTAGTACCATTGACCCAACCTAAGGGGGTTGTCTTGATAGCTTCTTGCATGTGCTTACATAGCTATTTTGCAGAATTCACAGAGATTTTGGTAAGTTTTCTCATCAGTACCACACACTGGTTTGTAGGTCTTTGGGCAGGAGTTTTCATCTGTAGCTGGTTTCTTTGCATAATCGCTGCACAAAGTCTGTAATTTAAATGAGACATCTCTATTTCATGAAAAATGACATTGAAATCATTTGCTCTTTTAAGTAATGCAAAAAATATTAAAATTATATGCTTAGAAGTCCTTCAAAAAACTAAAGAACAAAAGTAAAAATATCATGTAGTCCTAGCACCAACAGGTGACTTTTGTTACCATTTTGTTATTTTTCTTTTCATCTACCTCTTTTCCATGTATTGGGTTTATATACACATATTGTTAAAAATAGAACTACACTATACTTTTAATTTACTTATCATTTTCTAATCTATTCTACACATTCTAAAAGAAATGCTATTGTGGTAAAATATTCCATCATGAAGATGTAACATGATTCATTTTACTGAAAAACTATTATTTCTTTCTTCCTGCATGTATACACTGTTTTGATGGAAAGGACCACTTTATATAGCTTTTGAATCAAAAAGTTTATATGTGGTGAGGTAGAGATTCATTTTCTCTTTTTTAAAGAGAGAGAGACAGTGAGAGAGAAAGACAGAGTCAATTTTATTTAGTTTTCCATGTGGCTTTCACTGCTCAGAGACCTCATTGTGTATGTGGTGCTGGGGTTTGAACTCGCATAGTCATGCATGCCAGCCATGTGCCACAACCACTAAGCCACCGCTCCAGCCCCAGAGATTCATTTTTACTATAAATACATATGTAATAATCTTTTTTATTTCTTTTCTTTAACATGACTTAATTTACAAAAATGTATATTCTCCTTTTTTGCTTAGAATACTTTTTATTTCCTTTTATATGAGTTTCCTCATTGTTTACTCAACAAATGCTGGGTAATCACTGTGCGCCATTACTTTAAATTTCCAAGGCAGTATAATTAATGATATAATTAAAATCCTACACCTGAATTTTTCCTCAAGGAAGTAGTTATTGCTTAAAAAGAATTGAGGAGCCTGAAGAGACAAAAATAATCAAATGTGTGGACTGCATTTCACATCTGATAGTTTTCTTAAATATTGTCTAACATTTACTGAACCTTTCATTGATCCTTAAATTAACCTATGCATCTATCCAACAATATATTTATTGAGTTAATGCCATGATTAAAAAACATGAAGACTTAAAAAAAAACTTGAAGCTTTAAAGAGCTCACATTTTAAGAGAGAAATTTATCTGTGAAGGGTAACAGAAAATGAAAAATGTTGAATTCAATATATTAATACTCTAATAGATATACAAATGGAAAAGCAATCAACCATTTCAAAGAGAATTACAAAATAGAAGTTATTTTGTTCTTAGGTAGTTTCTGTAGGTACAGGGCACCTGAAAAGAAGAATAAGAAGTTTCTTCCAAGTGAGAGAATAAGCACATTTTTCAATGGTAGTGCAGCATATCTTCCAGAATGACCTGCATCAGCAGTCATGAGAGGTCCTGGCGTACCTGGGACAGCAGGCCATCAGTGTGGTTCATACTGCAGGTCATAGTTTAATAGAAAATGAATGAGGTTGAACAAGAAGATTGCCAACATATGGGCTAGGCAAAATAATTGGGATGTTATCTTCACAAGAGGAAAAAGTTATCTACGATTTACCAGTAAAAGTCATGTAAAGATAAAGTTTCAAAAAAAAAATTGGTCCCTGGTGCCAATGTGGAGGGTGTTCGTTGAATGAATTAATCTTTCAAAAAGTAATATGTTTCTCTTGATATGCTGCACATACGGAACACATCTGATATTCAATTAGAAAAACAAAGTTATAAATAATTTATCATTAAGATTATACCATTAAAGTTACAATTTAATAATACTTCATTTTTATTTAGTATTATGTGCTAAACACTTCTCCATAGGCTTTGCATAAATTTACTCATATGCTTATGAGTTAAATACTATTAGTTGAATATTATTGATAAAGAAGCGGAGGAAAAAGGCAAAGTAACTTACTAAAAAAAGTCAAACATTAACTGAGTGATAGGACTGTAGTAAGAACCTAAATATTCCCTTTTTCAAAGTCCGTTTTTCAAAAATAAACTACACTTCTTCAGTGAGTGTATGTGTGTATATGTTTATATAATTTTAAGATGTAAACTATATTTTTATTAATGTGTTTTCCAAATTACCCTCTCAAGAACATGTAGTCTATTATTATTAATTGCAAGATGTGTGAGGGGTTTCAAGATGTGTGAGTCTGGCAATTATGCTCTTTGTTTTCAAATCTGTCAAGAAACATTTAGAGCTGTGTTTCCCAAATTTTCACAGGAATCAAAATGTCAGGGAGTTTCTTAAAATGCAGACTCCAGGGCCTCACATCCCTAGACATGCTGTTCAGTCCACACATCTAATATATATAGTAGGGAGCAGGAATGTGTAGTTATTAAGCAGTGATCATGACTATTATGCATGTGGTACTGAGATCTAGCGTGACCTCGTCCTCTGGGTTACTAAAGATAGCTGCCGTTGATGACGAGCTTCTTGCTGTAACTATTCTAAGTACAACTTTTACTCTCAACATTATCTTGATTTGAAAAAGGTATGATATTTACCCCACCCTTTCATAGTCACTATACTATGATTATAGAGATTTGACCGAGTGTAAAATCCTTGTGTGGAAGCAGGAAGTAATTTTCAAATTTTGCCCACTGTTGAGGACTGTGGCGACATTGTCAAGAATGACATGTTGGGCTGTCACCCCATCTTCTCACCAGACCAGCCACTGAGCTCGGAAAACCTCAGGGGAACAGCCATAGTGCTTCTGGACCTAGGTTCACAGACTTGTGATAAGAAAGGGTCTGGGAGAGAGAGAAGCACATACCTGGACACCTCCTCGGCTCACAGCCTCTGCAATGAGAGAACAGGCTTGATAAGTCACACCAAATCATTGTTCCAGGATTTCACAGTTAAAATTAATCTCAAACACCTTCCATTACATCGGATTTGCTCTGTGGAGGAAGAACTGAGGCCCAGGAAGGGAGGAAAAGTGCACCAAGACACACAGCTTTTAACTGCAGAGCTGAGCAAGAGGCCATGTTATCAATGATCAGGACAAAGCTGTTTTTACTGTGTTAGCTTTTTATGTGGCTTTTCCACAATCATGTTTTCACATCTCTAATACTTGTCTTAAGACAGGGCTATACCTGAAGAAATGAAGGCAAGCCCTTGATTTATTCTTTGTTGAGGAGGTACATATTTACTAGAAAGATGCTGAAAATTCCAAAACTCAAGCCACTGATTACAGGATAGATAAGGCAATGGGTAAATAAGATAATGCAAACTAATTTTGAAATCTTTGAAAAGAATCATAAAATTTGCCACCATTCCCGCTAACATCATTCTACCATCTGCTGAGGGAGTTCTACATTTAAATCCTGTATTAAATCTTGCATATGTTAAGGTATACAACCTGTTTTTGAAGAAAAGGAAATTGAACTCTGGGTCAAATGACTTGTTGGACGACGTGCACCTTGAAAGTGGCAGAGCCAAAAACCAAACCCAGATCCTTACACTCTAAAGTCCATATATTGAGCATAACTTTTTACTGAAGGAAGCCTTAGAGCATACAAATTGTACACACACCATTACTAGGTGATGAAGCAGTAGCCAGAGCAAGGGAGTGACTTGTTCAGTGTTAAAGGAAAAGGACAATCATAAAGCCAATGTCTGAGATTCCTAGTCCTGGACTCCTTCCACCGTTACATCCTTCCCACTTCTCTCTCCCCATCTCCCTAATCATCTCTTCTTTTCTCATTTAGAGGGTGAGGATGACTCAGCTTTCTGCAAAATCCTGCCACTTGAAGCTCATTGGATAAGAATTCCTTAAAGGTGACTTTAGGTGAGAATTTCTAAATTCAATATAAAATTCCTCTAAAGAATGAAGCATATGCTATTCATTGTGACATTTTTTTCTTTCTTTCTTTCTTTCTTTTTTTTTTACTGAGAAGAATACAATTGTCTTAGAATTCCCAAATTAGCCTTTTGGGGCCCATTAGCACCATATTCTCACCTCATGGGATGTGACTTTTTTTTTTAAGAATTTATAAAATTATTTTGATAGTATTATAGAGAAAATCATAGTAGTTAACTTGTACATTAAAGTTCCTTCTAAATCAAAAGTGTGATGAGTAGTTACCATCATTAACCATCCTTGTCATCAACAAAAACATCCCCTCATAGCAGCTCACATTGACCACTGTGGTGCACAACTCCATATATAGATATATGAAATACTCACCTGCAAAGAGGAACAAACAGGCCACACTGACCAAAAGCAGAAGGGCACCTGATGGCTTCATGGTCACTGAGGTCACGGAGAACACTGTGAGTGTTTTACAGGCTGTATTTATAACTGGATCCATATGCATGAATTTAAGTACCTATACATTTGTCAGCCACATCCTCCACCCTGATTATGTAATCTATTTCTCTGAAGAGTAGAGACACCAGAAACCAAAGAAGCTTATTTCAGATCTTTTTCAAGCAGTCAGGAACAATGGTCAAAATGATGTTTAGGGACACTGAAATGTTTTACAAATAACACACCCAGCATTTTCCCTGTTCTACACACAGTGGTAATTGCAATCAAGTCACTACCTTTCAATTTATACTTTTTGCACCTGCCTCCAGCAAAGCCTGGGGGCTCCAAAGCTTCCATGTGGCCTATAACCTGCAGGATGGTCTGAACAATTTGTGCATAAAGTTAATATGGTTGATGTCACAACTACTGAAAAAATGAAAACGCTGATGTGAGGGATTTTGAGGTCAAGGAATTTATTAAGCAGAGTGAGAGCACATCCTGAATGGTAACTTAAGTAGAAAGTCTGGACGGTCAGGGTGAACAAGTATTAAAGAGTCATTTCCTCCAATCCCTTGTTCTTAGGTAGTGTATTTAATATTTTTATTTTAATAATCACTTTAGAGGTGGCTTGTGCACATATGCCACCCACATTTTCTTTCTATCTCATTCTCAAATGTATCATCTATCCCTTACTTAAGGGCTCTTGCTCTAGGATTTCATCTGCATGGAAAACTCCTAACTCCAGAAATTTGAATGGCTCATTCTTTCTTTCTAGAAATGTGAGTTCACATGTTACTAGTTCTATACAGATTTTCCTGACCATTCAAAATACTCCCAATCCTAAACAAAATTGCAGTCTTCAAAATGCTTAGCAAATTCTAAAATTATCTTTTTCAATAAATTATTTACTTGTACAAAAAAACAAACCTTTGTGTATATGAGTATGTACACAAATGCAAGTGCACACATGCAACACAGAACAATGTCTTGCACACACAGGCACATAAACACTGTTTGATTTTGCAAATGAGAACCAATAAAAATCCCTTCTTTCCTTCAAAAAAATTAATTGAGCACTGAAAAATTTCAGGGGTTGGTAGCAATGAAAATATGGTGACAACATAGACTTTTACAGTGCTTACACTCTTCATTCTTTTCTCAAACACTTGAAGGTGGAACCTACTAGGAAGTTTATTACTTTCTGGTAAATTAAACATGAGTAAGAGAAGCTCCAAAGTAACAGGAGAAAACAAGTTGATTAAAGCTATGCAGAGATAAACAGGCAGGCTGCAAAGACAGCACATGCATGTATTCACACATTCACCTGGAATCAGTGTGGAGAAATGGCAGAGACGAGGTACTGGTGACCAGGCTTCAGAGAAGACTTGGCTCTCAATCATTAAAAGGTATTGAGGCACATAAAGGGATAACAGGTGATCTAAGAAGAGGTAATAATATGGAAGAAAGAAAACAGCAACATAAGAACTAAAGTGCCTTTTCGAAAAAAAAAGAGAGAGTAAAGTTTAGACTCAGATGCAAAGGTGGATCCTAAGATAAAAGTTTTTACAGGATATGATAAAGACTTTCATGTTTCTTAGATCTGGGGATCATTGAGATCCATGTCTCTCTGGGTTTAGAGTTTTAATCAAATTCAGAGAATTTCTAACTGCAGTTTTTTCAAGTATTTGCACCTCAGCACCACCATTCCAAACCGTATGAAGTTGCCTGGCAATTCATTGATGTTCTCTGCATTTTTTTCTTTTTTGTATTGTTCTCTGCATTTTATTTCTACTTATTTTTAGTACAGTATCTCCAAGTTTGCTAACCTTTTTTTCTGCAGCATTTGTTGTGCTATTCGTACTTTATGGTCGACTCTCCATCTCAATCATTGTGATTTTTTTTTAATCTTTAGAAACACACTTTGGTTGTTTTCTTCCTATCTTCCTTGGATTTACATAATAAGCTCTTTCTTCTGCTTTCTTGAACATATCGGATAACTGAATTAATAACCTCATTTATCATTTGTGTCTTTTCTGGTCTGTTTATGTGACTGATTTTTTTTTTTTGGATTATGAATGATATTATCCTGATTCTTCAGATACTTGACACTGATTATACTGGTTGATTACTTTTTTGGACATCAGATATTTTTGTATTTCTACAAATACATTTCATCTGTCCTTTAATGCACTTAAAAACTTGGAAGAAATTGAACCTTTTTTTTTTGAGATTTGCTTTAAATCTTTGTTAATTTCACCAAAGTAGCCTTTGATCTAGGGTCAATTTTAATCCACTTCAGAAACAATGCACTTCGGAACACTTGAACACATGCTGTACATTTTGATGCTTCTACTCTGAATGGTGGGGCCAGACAACATTTTCAGTCTCCTGTGAGCACCAAGGATTGTACTCTGTGTGCCCCATGTGGTGGTTCTTATCTTGGCCTCGTGTAGTTTTTTAGTACACATGGGTGATCAACATTTGGCTGAAGACTAGGGGGTGTCCCTCTGCAGAACTCCCAAGTTCTGCAACTCTGCGCGTGAACTCTATTGCCTTGTCCTCCCTTGACGGAGACTACTGAGGCTCTGCTCAGGTTTCCTTTCCTGTGCTTTCACCTGGATTCTCTCCAGGAAGTTGACTGTTGCCTTCTGAACTCATCTCATTTCTTTCCTCTCTAGGACACTGTCTAGGACCTAATATTCAATGTATTAAAAACATTGTGTCATATATTTGTGTAGTTTATTGGTTGTTTCAGGTGGGAGAATAAAGCCAATTCCTCTTGTTGCATCTTAGTCAAAAGTGGAATTCTATGCTAAAGATTTTATATTTTACTCTAAATATGATGATGTTGATATATAAGAGTAGCATGATTAAAAATAATTACCAGCTGGGTGTGATGGCATATGTATGCAATCCCAGCAGCTGAGGTAGGAGGATCACAAGTTCAAAATCAGCCTCAGCAATTTCGTGAGGGCCTAAGCAAGTTAGGGAAACCCTGTTCAAAATATAAAAAATAAAAAGGACTGGGGATGTACCTCAGTAGTACTTAAGTGCCCTTGGGTTTAATTCCAAGTACCAAATAAATTTTTAAAAATACAAAGAACTCTGCTTCTAATTTGTGAAAAATGTTTTAGAGAGGCTAAGGCACTGGGATATATTCACAACTTGCTCTATGTGTCCAATTTAATGTCTTGTATCCTCAACTAAAACATTAAATATTCATTCCCACAACTCATCTTATCTAACTTACTGCATCTCAAATCGTATGTTCAATACGTCAGCCTTGTTGTTTTTTTTTTCTTTAATACTTCTCAAGAAATCTTTTTGGTTTGGGCTCATACCACAGTGATAAAGCACTTGGCTAATGTGTGAGGCAATGCCTAACAGAATGAATAAAAATAAAGATATTGTGTCCATCTACAACTAAAATTTTTTTAAACAAATCTTTTGGCCTTTACGTAAAGCAATTATTTCAGTATTTATAGGCATCACTTATTCAAGACAGAGAACTAGCTCTTGGTAGATAGTTTTGCAAGATCTAGCAAGCAGTCAGGATGTTACTCCACTGGTTTTTCTAAGGTAGAAGAGTGGCTAAATTTGGGATAAGATTAAAAAGTTCATTATGAAAGAGAAAAAAATGCAAGTTTTGAGTTCTCAAATTGGGTATCTATATGACTTCTAGGTAGTTTTAAAAATTGAACCCCTAGGTAAGGATCAGGTTCAAGTTACATTGTCATCACATGTGAACATAAGAATGCATAACAATGTATCCCTTCACCATGTAAAACTGTGATGCACCAAAAAATTGTATTGAAAAAGGAGATAAAATTTAAAAAATAAAATTTGAGTCCCATATAATCATTATTATATTTATTCTTAAGCTTTCTTCTTTTTACTCTTCAGGAAAGTATTTAAAGTAGCTCCCTATAAATTCATATGTATATGTATAGCTTTAAAACTAGGCTTTGAGAAAGAAAAGTTGTGTTATGTAGAAAAAATAAATATGCTAATTATAAGAGCTAATGGTTTTTTATGATTGGATATTAAGTTTGATATCAACAAGTTTTGGAAGCCCAGGGAAAAAGAAAAGAAAACCAGTGTATTAAATAAATTTGGATTATCTGAAAGAATGAAGATATACTAATATCCTGGAATTAGAATTACCTAATATTTCATAATATTAAAATACTGCAAATCAGTTGTAAAACATACAAAGCAATAAGCAGACACATCACAAATAGGACCATCAGTCTCATTTACCAGAAGTTAATACTCAATAAATATTTTATTATGCTTAGTAATAACTAAATCTTCTTTAAAGATTTGGAAAAAAAAGGAGCATGAAAATGTTGAGAACATTGAAGGAAGAGAACAAAGTTAGAGGACTGACATTAACCTATGTCCACACGTCCTATAAAGTTACAGTAAATAATATAGAGTGATAATGAACAATCAACAGAATGAAGAGCAGAGATGTGTTAGCATAAATATAGCTAACTGGTCTTTGACAAAGGAGCAAAAGCCATTCAGTGAAGAGAGAAGCTTTTTTAGCAAATGGTATTGGAACAATTGGACTTTACACACACATGAACACAGACTTTAAACCCTTCACAAAAATTAACTCAAAATGGATTATTGGCCTAAAAGTAATTTGCAGGACTATAAATTTTCTAGGAGATAATATAGGAGAAAAATATTCATCCTTGGTTTTAGTGATGATATTTTTAGAAACATCATCAAGGCATGATCTATAAAAGACTTGATACGTTGCACTTCGTTAACATTTAAACCTTTGCTTCATGAAAACAGCAACAGCAAATGCTGAAGAGACCATGGAACAGTCCCAGAAAGACATGGAGGAAACTACTGCTTGCTGCTCAGTGAAAGAACTCAATCTGGAAAGAAAGAATGATGTGCAGTTTCAACTACATGACATTCCGTAAAAGTCAAAACTACAGGGAAAATAAAAAGATCAGTGGTTGCTGGAAATTCAAGGAGAAAGCGAGAATGGGGATCATAAGGAACTTGGGGATTTGTGTAACTTTTATGATACTATTGAGGTGGGCACATATTTAAACATTTGTCAAAATGCAGAGAATGTAGGACACTAAGAATAAGCTTTGTAAAGCATGGACTTTGGTTGATAATGATGTGTCACTATTGAATCATCTATTGTAACAAATGAAACCCACTAGTGGGCAGGGGTGAAAGAGGCTGAGTAGATACTGGGGGAATGGCATTTCAATGAACACTGTATTTCCCATTGTATTTTTGCTATAAATTTAATAGTGCTTCAGGATATTCTACAAAGAAAGCAGAAATATAAAGAAATGAAAAGGAGAGGAAAATGCTAGCAGCCCTGATTTGATCAGCACATGCTATGTGCATGTGCTGGAATATCCTACTGTACTCAATTAATATGTGAAATTATGACATGTTAATCAACAAAATTTAATTTAAAATATAAAATAAAATTATGAATGAAAAATAAAAATAACCATGACAGACTTAAATCCATATGTTAAAAGTTAGTAGAGCTCATTTTCAAAAATTGAGTGCATTTAAAGACAGTTTCCCCCAAACGGAAAGATACATCCTTAACTAGAACCATTAGAAGCATATTTCATTCAAGCTACATGACTTTAAAGTATGTCTAGAGACTTTATGCACATTATATTTATTGATTTTCCTAAAACTATACATGGAAATTCTAATCATTAATATATATGCGTCACTCTTAAGCCTTAGGAAGTTATGCTTAACTCATAATTCATAGGAGAACCCAAACCAAACATATCCATCTGACCCCAAATCCAGTTCCTTTCAGGAACTCAGAACCCTGTAGAAGACAGACTGACAGACTGTCTATAGTACAAATGTGTAGATCAGATTGAGGACAAAGTCTGCCTGGCTACAACCTCCTACAGGAGATGCATTTGAGCAAGAGAAGCAAAGAAAGAAATCTGGGAAGAACAAAGAATGTTCTCTTTCCCACCTTTCTGCTTTTCTTGATCTCCTACACTATACATTCCCCACCCTCTCCGTTTGTTTCTACAAGGTCATATTCTCATCTAAGCAGCATGGTGCAATAATTCCCTACAAACCAGGCATGTACCTTGATTTTTAGCAAGTAGAAGCAAGTCTCTTCCTAGATTCCAGGATTTTAGGGACAAAAAGCTAGTGGTTTTACAGATTTGAGAAAGAATTCATACCTGGAGATGTGTTCATAAAATTCTGCAGTTTCACTTAAATAAAAAAAAAAAGGATGAAAGTTTCCAGTAAGTCCCAGAAATCAACCTATAATTAGCTATGAAGCCTATAGGAGGAGCTCACTGTTTCTTTATACTCAGTAGAAAAGTATTTAATGATGTCTGCATACATCTATAAAACTTTTTTGTGTGTAGGGAGGTGCTGGGAATATAAAACTTTTAAAAAGCATTGCACATCCAAAGAGTTTGTTGTGGCAAAATGAGTTAGGTTTTATTGGGTGAGCAAACAATTTCCTCATAATGAGAACTTTAGGAGGACTGTGTTTATTAAGTCAAACTATTTGTATGAAAGAGTAATCATCCAGGTAATTGCCACTGTTGCTCTAACCTGACCCTTGTGTGATTTGCTTTGCTTCCCAGGGCTAGCTCTGCTGCATTCACATCTATACCCTCACTCCACTCCTGAACATCAACCTGCCCCTGACTTTTACATAGTTCATATTTGCATCTCATCCTTTCTGATATTTTAGGTAAGGATTTCACGTTAGTTATATAGTTTTATTTTTAATAATTTAATGATCAAATCATGCTTTTCCACATGGTTTTAATGTTTCTTTGGGGCATTTTCTCATCTTCCTCTGTGTGAGAACCTGCTCTCCTGAGTGGTGAAGGCTGATTTTCTAAAGCAGTAATTGCAACCTGGAGACTGGCAGAATCAGTCCGTAGGTTTTCTGTTCTGTCTCTACTGTTATATTTGATGGGACATTCAGTTTACAGATCACTATATTTCCCATTTCCAGTATTCCACAACCACCTGCTTTTCACTAATACGTACTCTGAGGACATTTGATTTTTAAAAACCTTCGTTGGGGGTTGGAGAGGTGGGTCAGTAGTTTCAGTGTTTGCCTGGCATGCGCAACAACACAGGTTCAAAACCCAGCACTGTATATACAACCAAGTGTCAGAGCAACGAAAGCCACATGAAAAACTACATAAAAATTGATTATCTCTCTCTCTAGAAAAAAAACCTTCACCAGGCTGAGTAGGGTGGTGCATGCCTATATTCCAGTGGCTCTGGAGGGTGAGGCAGGAGGGCTGCAAGTTCAAAGCAAGGCTCAGTAATTTGGTGAGGTCCTATCTCAAAGCAAAAAATTTAAAAAATGGTTGGGAATGTGTATCAGTGATTAAGCACCACATAAAACAAACAAAAGTAAACTTCATTATGTTACACAATGTATGAGAAATTTCATCCCAGTCCTGATATAAATTTGTTGCTTATCTCATTTCATTTATGACCACCAAGTATGTGTCACTTTTCCTTTATACCTGGAGTTTCATCAGTGAAGACTGTTAATGCTCCCACTCTTGTGGTTCTCCTGCCCCAGAGAGATAAAAACAAAATATAAAAGACAAAAATTATTAATTCTATGGCAAAAATGAATCTATAAAATGTGTATTATGTGATTGATAATTAAGCTGGTACTCATAAAATATCTATGTCAGTACATTAAAAAAGAAGAACTCAAACCAAGTACCAAATTATATAATTTGAGGGACTAGATATGAAAGAACAATCTATACTCAAAACTAACCAGAGGGAAAACAATGATTACAAAGCAGAAATAGATAAAATAGAGAACAGAAAAATAGAGAAAATTAATAAAATCAAAACTTGATTCTTTGAAAATAGTAACAAAATTGGTGAAGCTGAAGCTAAATTCACTAAGGATAAAGAAAGAACAAACTCTAAACTCATTAATGAAAGTGGAGACATTACCACTAATTTTAGAGAAATAAAAACATCATAAGAGAATACCACAAACAGTTATATACCCACTTTTATGCCAACAAATGCAAAAACCAAAGGAAATGGGTAAGTTTCTGGAAATTCATCTTCTACAAAAACTGAATTATGAAGAAAGGGAGAATTAGACTAATAAAGAGAATTAATCAGTAACTAAAACCTCCCAGTGAAGAAAAAACTAAACCAGATTACTTATATAGTGGATTCTACCAAATATCTACATAAGAAGGAATATTAATCCTTCTTATACATCAAAATAGAGGAAATTTCATAACTTACTTTAAGAAGCCAGTGTTACCCTTATACAAAAGATTGGCATAGATACCGCAAAAAACAAAACAAAACAAAAATAAACAAGCAAAAAAACCTATGGACCAATATCCCTTAAGAATATTGATGTAAAAATTGCTCAGGAAAGCACTAGCAAATCATTTTCATCAGCTTATGGAAAAGTTCAAACATCTGTCCAAGTGTACTTTATCTCTGAATACAGGAATGGTTCACCATATTTTTTTTAAAAAATCAATTATTAGTAGAACAAAGGGGGGAAATTTGATTGATGCAGAAAAAATATTGGAAAAATTTCAACATATTTTCTTGCTTAAAAAATGAGTAAATTAGCAATAGAAGGAAATTTCTTCAAGATAATAAAGACCATATATGAAAAAACTCAACTAACATCAATTGCAATTGTGAAAGAATAAAATCTTTCTCTCTAGGATTGGGAAAAAGATATAAGCCTAGTTTTATAGTTCGATTCCAAATAGGACTGGAAGTTCTAGCCAGATCAATAAGATAAGAAAAATAAAGAAAAGATATCCAAATTAGAAAGGAAGAAACAAAATTATTCCTGTTTGTAGATTCCATGATTTAAAATGTATAACCCTAAAGATTCCACAAAATGCTTTAGAGCTAATAAAAGAATCAAATACAACTATGTGACATAACATCAGCACACAAAAATCAGATGTGTATCTACATACTAACAACAAATAACCCAAAAAGCAAATTAAGAGGCCAAGTATATTTCTAACAGCATCAAAAAGATGAAAGTATTTTCCAGGTGTGGTGGTACATATCTATAATTCCAGCAACTCAGGAGGCTGAGGCAGGAGGAACATGACTTAAAGGCCAGTCTCAGCAACTTAGTGAGACCCTATTTCTAAACAAAAAATAAAAAGGGCTGGGATGTAATTGAGTGGTAAAGCTCCCTAGGGTTCAATCCCCAGTATGAAATAAATAATTTAATTTAAAAAGGGCTGGGGATGTAACTCAGTGGTACAGTACCTCTGAATTTAATCACTAGTACTGCAAAAGAAAAAGTTTGAAAATACTTAGGAATAAATTTAATTGAAGATTATAAATCAGTGCTGATAGAAAGTGGAGAAGACATAGATAACCGGGGGAGGCATTCTCCATTCCTGGACTGGAAGACTTAGTGAACAACAATAGCCAGCGTGATCCATAGGGACTCCCAAGAGGCACATGGCTATGTGTTATTATTTGCATTCTTTTAGTACATGTTTTATGAAATCTAAAGGGCTTTATAGTGAGCTAGACTGGGCCATGTAAAGATATTCTTTTCTTAGTAAGTCCTAAGTCTATTACACAAAATCAGGGGAAATCTGTGCTGTTTATTTCCTTAACTCAAATTGCAGGACAGAAGTGAACCAACATTTTGAATGGTCAGAAGTGTCAGCTCCAGAAGAAAAAACAAAGACAAAGAAAGACAAAGAAAACACTTCACTATATGCTTAGCTCAGAGTAAATCCACCGATTTGAACCAGGCTTTCTCATTCTAAAACTGTAGCCCCACCACTAAATTAATCCATAAAACACATATCAGTAATTATGACAGATATATGTCACCTTCTTTACAAATTTGCTTAAACCTTGGTTGAATTGTGACTATTTCTATTTCGAGAGTACCCATATATATGGGACTAATTTTCCTAATTCAATACTTATATGCAAGTCAAATTCCTGTTATATAATGTATAGTTTAGGAATACGAGATTTTTCCCTAACTATCCCCCGTTTACATTTAGACTCTACAGCTCAGACTATGATTGTAGAAAAATCACTTAAATCTCTGTATAAAAAACTTTTCTTTTATAAAATGTGATTACAACTTCACAGCAACTGGTAAATTAAAACATGATAGTAGATGCATGCAGTCACTAAATATATTTGTTGACATTTTAGTGATAAGTTAATTCAATATGTTGGTAGCTATTTTTTCTGGTTTTTTTTAATGTTGTGTTTCTTTTTACCATAGTATGTGTTTGTGTGTGTGTGTGTGTGTGTGTGTGTGTGAGACTGCATGAAACCTTCACATTGTCATAGACAGGCCACTGTAATCCCCTTCACTCAGGCCTAAATGCTGATGTAATATGTCATTTTTTAATGAATTTAACTTTAGAACACCAGGGAAAAAAACCTATAAAAGGTGTGTCTTGGCACCAATAGAAGTAGGAAAATAAAAATATTTGAGGGCAGTTAATGATTATAAGTTTTCTATGATACAATTTGAGCAATGTTCCCATTTTAATCTGAAGGTATAATGAGAGATATGGGTGTTCAGATCAAATAAATTATCATTTTATGCTTTGGAGCTTGAAGTACAAACCATCCTTGCACCAGTGTGTTCTGTCCTTGATAACACAAAAATGATGGGCACAAACTATCTGATCCTGTTAGCAAAAGCTCTCTGTATGTTTTGCCATTAACATAAATATTTTTAACTAAAATGTTCACATGCATATGTATATTAAAATAATTTTTATTGAAAACTTGTGAATCTAGATTGAGCCACTAATATTTTATATTTATTTTATTGAACATATTTGTGTATATAATTTTATATACACTTGCACAGTGAAATCATTAGTGTTCAGATTGCATATATATATCCTTCCACAGCCACATGTGTTTATGTGTTTGGGGGTGTGTGTGTGTGTGTGTGTGTGTGTTAAGAGCACTTAAAATCCATCTTCTTGGCAAATTCTCAGTATTAATAAAAAATTATTAATTGTAGTCCTCATGGACTACAGGATAGGAGGAATAGGATACAGGGAACTTTCCTGTGGAGAGCAGGCAGGGGCCTGGCTGAAGGGAAAGAGGGTTGAAGAAGGACTGGGGTGTGTTGAGAAACAGTACTGTCAAAGATGCATAGTGACTCTTTTATCAAACTACACACAATGCTATATTTGTGTTAGAAATAGTTAGGCTGAGGCAGGAAGACTGCTAGCTCAAAGCCAGCCTCAGCAACGTAGTGAGGACCTAAGCAACTTAGTGAGACCCTGTTTCAAAATAAAAAAGGATGGGAATGTGAGTCAGTGTGTAAATGATTCTGGGTTCAATTTCTGGTATTAAAAAAATGGCTAGTTTATTTTTAGTTTTTCAGGTGGTAAAATCTAAAGACGAGAAGATGGTTTAACTTGCCTAATGGACAGGGGCTTTAGACTATGAAGAAGATAGGGGAAAGAAACAGTTGAGATGAAGATTTCCAAAAGTGGTAAACAAAAAAGATATTTTTTAAAACTACATACAATGGGAATGGAGCGGTGGCTCAGCGGTTATGGTGCTTGCCTGGCATGCATGAGGACGCGGGTTTGAACCTCAAAACCATGTATACAGCCAAGTCTCAGAGCAATGAAGACCACATGAAAAACTAAATAAAATTGATTCTCTCTCTCTCTCTCTTGCTGTCCCTCTCTCTTAAAAAAAAAAAAGAATAAAAAAAAAACTATGTACACTGAGCAAAAGAACCAAACTATCCTTATCAGTATAGACAATATAAGGCTCAAACTGGTTTTTTTTGTTCTTTTAACATACCAGAGACTAAGTGTTATGTTTTCTTAGTTTTGCCATAAAAAAGCTGAATACTTTATCTCTATTTTGCAAATGAAGAAACAATACAAAGAAGTATAATGATTTGTCCAAAGTTACCTTGCTTACGTCAGAGCCGTGATTCACATTCTGGTCCATTTGACTTGAGTCTGTGCACTTATCATTATTGTACCTAAATTATCTTTTATGTAGGCATTTTTATCTATCAAGGGAGATATTCTTTAATAATGGAAGTGGATGCATGTATATTTTTCCTAGCATAACCTAATTTACTCCCTTGTTTTTTATCTAGATATTGGTTGCATAGCCCAGTCTGGCTAGATCATCTCTGTGTATATTCATAAAAGACAATATCTCTGTACTTACAACGTAATTGAGAATTGAAAATCAGAAATATTCTTAGTAGTTAGAAAGATATCTCATACGTGAGGGTAAAAGCCAAATTTAACAATAACTGCTAAATTTTAATGATTTGGCTTGTTCCTCCCTGATCTATTATTTTGTCTTCCTTCACTCCTCTGCAGCCATCAATCCTCCTTGCTGAGCTTTGAGCAAATCAGACATGCTTCTGTCTTGAGGACTGTGCTCTAACTTCTCCTTTTGCTCTTCTCCAAGATAGTTGCTTGATAAATTCTCTCATCTCCCAGTCTTCCCCATAAGAGCAATTCTAACTGCTTGCTTTAGGACTGCAGAAGGCTACCAACCTTCCCTTGGCATTTCTCATCCATGGAAACACTTTCTGTCTAATCTTTGTCTTCCAGCCTTTAGCACCTTCTTTCTTACTAAGCCATTTACTTGTTTATCATCTTTATTGTTTTGATCTACTTCTCTCCAATTTTTGAAGGATTATTGGTTCATCTCATCACTATCCACAGCTGTAACTCAGCGCCTAGAACAGAGCCTGCCATAGAGTTGACGCCCATAAATGTAAGCTGACAGAGCATTGGTTTTTACAATGAAACTGCATCTAGAGAGGTATTCTATGTACATTTCCCCAGGAAGATATTTTTGTAAAAATATGTTCTACTGTATGAAAGCATTCAAAGGAAGACTTCCCAAGGCTTTGGTTTGACTTGCTTAGAATGAGATGATTTATATATGCACTTTGAGTTTTCATAGAATGGTGCCATTCTATGAAATGGAGCTACAAGGAGACCGAGCTGGTTATCAAAAGGGCTATTCTTTTGCATTTATTTATTTATTTAGGAACCTGGAATTGAACCCAAGATCTCTTAAACTCTGAGCCACATCCCTAGCACTTTTTATATTTTATTTTGACACAGGTTTTCATTGAGTTTCTTAGGGCCTCACTAAGTTGTTGAGGCTGGCTTTGAACTTGTGATTCTCCAGCCCCAACCTCCTGAGTTGCTCGTATTGTAAGCATGCAGCACCACACACAGCTAAAAGGGATCTTTTTTAACTTTCAGTTTTCTTCTAACTAGAGAAGTTTTGTTGAGACAGGTAACGAATTAAAATTAAGACTCTTAGTGTTTTAGGAAATTTTCTAATTCCACAATGAAGCTTAGCATTTAACTGCATTCTTCAAATGTATATTCTTTTTAGATATGTTGTATGTTCACTGGATATTCACTGAATATTCACTATTTGTTGAATATTTATTCCTATCTTTCTATTTGGTAGAACCTGGGTAACTAAACACTATGTTTTTAGATACATCTAGTTGAATATACTATTGCAGATACCGGACAACATTATGGTCCACAGAGCACAAATGTTTTGCTTTTATATAAAATGCTTGTCCTGAAATTAGAAAGAGCCAACATTATGTGATCTAATACTTAAATAATAGATATTTTAAAATAGTTGTAAGAAAAACATACGATGATCTTTTCAAAATCCTTCATTATCTTCATGGGAGTCTAACAAGAGAAAGGAAGTAATTTCCTCTTTATTTCATAATAAGTAGATGGGGATTCACTTAGATCAGGAAAACAGATCTTTGATCCACCATTATATCACTTCAATAGTTCCATGTTGTATCTGTGTGCTTTCTTGATCTCAAAGTAAAAACACAGTCAATGCTTCTGCAGAATTTACTTTATTGACAAGTGAATCAAGGGAAATACACAGTCAACTCCTGAAAACCCAGGCAGAGAAGAAGATGTGTCTTTAAAAATTCAAAGGATTCGCCAAAGCAAAAGTAAAAGCAGAAGTAAGATAAGAAAGACTGGAGCTGGCAAGCCAGCACAAAACACTGTCTCTAATTCAGCATTTTCCTTGATGCTTTAGGTTAATCTTCCCGTCACTTTTCCTATAAAAAAGAAAGACAAAACAGCCTCAGTGAAATGTCACAATAGTCCGCACAGAGGTTGGAAGCAGGTGTGACTGTTGCATGGCATGATACATCTAACCATATGATCTATATTATCCATCTCTATGATTGAGCAGAGGTTAATTGAATACACTCAGAGGTGACATCTGGTCTTACTTTGGAAAGCATATATCTTAAACAGACAAATCCCAGAGTTTTCATAAACTTTAGATCTTTCAGTATCAACTGTTGATTCTCTGAGAGGAAACATATATACAAGTGGAAAAGGCAGAAGTAACAGAAGACGTAACAGCAAACAGATTCTAATGTCATGGTTCCATCCTGAAAGAAGATGTAAGAAAGTAAACCAAATAGTTACACAGTTAGCGTTTTATAGCACACTACACATTCAAGACATATCTCTCATTAATATGCGCCCATTAATTCAAATCTCATCCTACCTCTCTGACTTTCTTCTCAGAAAATTTGATATTGATTAGTGAGGTATGTTATAAATCAATGTGTTCATTATGCATTGATGTTTCAAATTAAAAATAAATAGGAAGTATCAGAACATTGAAAGATAATGATAAATTATTTTGATGTTTTAAAATTCCCTAATGTGAATGAAAATAAATAATAATAACAGAAAAAAGTGATAAAGATTGTTTTAAATAATTTATGATGTAGTTTGTTTGCTGTTGCTTTTGACCATTTGTTTTCAATCTGTTTATCTGAAGCTTATTTCTTCAGTCTGTGTGGTGAGTTATAGGTAGAACTTTCTAAAATACTGCAGGAAAGCTTCTCAGCCTTAATTTGGAAGTTTATGCTTGCAAGGGACAGATTTGGTGAGCACGACACTTACACCATTGCCTTACAGAAGGCACATTTATTCCCATATGTCTGGCCATCAGAGCCACAGTGGGGGTTGGATTCCCGAGTACAGAAGACCTTGGGATCACGGAACTCTCCACAGTCGATCTACAAAGTAAGCACAGTGACATTTGCATCGGTGCCCTCTAAGAGACTGTCCTCAGAAGATAAGCTTCGGATAGTAAACTTTCAAAATCTCACACATATAAATGCGTACACACATATATATGTATGTACGTATATCTATGTACTTCTAAGCACGTATATATGTACTTATATCTATACACTTACATACATATATATTTGTGACATTATATATATGACATTTATATTATGCATATGAATTTTCAGTATATAAGTGACATAAGAACAAAATGAAACAGAAAATATCTTTATCTGCTTACCTAGAAAACATTAAATATAATTGAGACTTTCTCTTTGAGACACAGGAAATACATTACTGTATGTAGGAGTAAATTAACCAAGTCCAATGCTGTAGTTAAGACTTTTTGCTCCAACATTAAATTAGTCCAACTGGGAGTAGTTTTTGGCTATTAAATGACATTTTAAAAATTCTATTGATGTGCTGTGATAATACGTTGTCTGCAAGCTATAAGAACATGAGTCATTCTTATGAGGGGTCCCTAGACAGTAGTTTTAGTTTGTTAGCTTTTCTAGTGAATTCAATATCAACTTATTATCCCTTGAAAACAGAAATCTCATGTCTTCATATTGACTTATTTTGTCTTGAAGTCTGTTAGTAAAATTGGTATTTCTGTTCCTACTACAATAATTTAGTAATGGCTCCCTGAGTGGCTATGTTTAAGATTCCGTTGTTGCCTTCAGTCCTGTTGAGATCATGCCTTCTGACTGATTAACAATTGTGATCATAGGACAGAATGGTGTCACCTGTGCCACTCATGTGTAGGCTGAGTTATAGTGAATTCTCAAAAATAGTCTGATCAGTAATAGTAATTATTTTCAATGCCATGTATTTGGGCCACTGTTTGTTGTGCAAATGACATTTGTGACATTTTTCCAGGGTACTGGCAATATGAAATAGCTTACACGGAATGCCTCCTAATCCCAGCTGTGTGCAATGAAGTGGCGTTTACACTTGAATGGAGGAAACTTGCTGGATTCCTGTTCTAGCTCCATTAAAATTATACTTCTATGATTATCAATTGCTTCATAACATTTAATTACTTACATACAGATTACTTCTATTGAGCCTTGCAATAACCGTGAGAGGTAACTTGAGCAATATGGGACTTCTATTCTCCTAGAAATTTAAGTGGCCTTCTAATGCTTAAACATATCTCTTCTCATTGCTGGTTCAGAATTTGATCACACTTATAGTCAGGACATATAAGTTTCATTAAAATAGCTTACCATATCTAATATACAACTTAAAGATATCAGTGGTATGATTGGACCATATTTGGGATTCATGATAAGTGAGTGTGTTTTAGCTTCTCTTACCACCAACACAAACAAAATATGAGTAATTGTGTGAGATGATGGATATGTTAATTTCCTTGACTCTACTAAATTTTTTACTACTTATTTAACCTATAACATCACTCTGTATACTTATACAAAACCATATTTATCTAAAAACTAATGTATTGGGGAAATATACGAGCATTTGCAACAGCAATTATTTGCTTAAGGTGTTAGCAAACCGCTCTACACTAACAAGGTTCTCTGAAGGTTTGCATGGGAAAATTATCAGTGAAAGAGTCAAACAATTAGGTTAAAATTTCACCACACATATCAAGTTTAAGGCACCTAAGGCTGAAAACTGCATATTTTTGTTGAAACTTGGCATTCAATATTCTCGAGGCTGGGTAGTATGTGGCTTACCACCTCCGGTCCTCATTTTCCTCACCACCCTGAAGGATAGATAATCCCATCCTCTCATTCTGCTTCCAGAATAGTGATCTTCCCCTTGGATTTTCAAGGGGAAACAAGGCTGGATAATCTTTCTCTCTAATGATTATGTATATTATGTCACTAAAATCCACATTCATAGTAGTGTGCTTGAGTCAAGAAAGAATTGCAAGCTGGGTCATCATCATTGATATTTTGTTTATTGCACAAACATTCAATGAGTCACTAAAATGTGGAAAATGCAGTGGTGGTTGCTAGTCATCCAAAGAAATGGTAATACACACAGTCTTATCTGCATTAGAGAGGCAGAGAAGAGCTCAGATAAGGATGGTGCCAAGCATGCTAACTGCCATGGGCATGGGGAACCAGCACAGGCAGTGGGCAAGCTGAGCACAGGACAGTCCCATCTAGAGTCTCAAGATAGCGAGCAGAGTAAACAAGAAAGTCTCTTACTTGAAAGAGACGGCTCCTTAAGGCACCTTTCCCTGGTAGTCGGCCCTTTGATCTTGTGATCCAGCCTTTTTTGTCCTTTAGAGAGCAGATATGGAAGTGGCACTGGGGGAGAGCATCCACTTTGAGAGTCTCCAGGCCCTGCCTCCCTCCTCAAGCCCACTCACTCACTATCCCCTTCTCTTGTCCCCTGGAAAGAGGACGAGGAGGGAGAAGAATTTCAGTAAATCATATCAAATTGATTATCTGGCATATGAGTAAACTCCTTAGAACAAATGCATCTCATTCGTTTAAGTTGTTGTGGTCTTCAGTGGCTCCTGCAGCAAGCTGAGGATCATGTGCTCTGCTGTTGGTTATTTGTGTCATCTTGGACGAATTGCTCCACGCTCATGCCTTAACTTTCTAAGCCAAATAACAAACAAACCAAAGATCAGCCTCATTCCCAGATTCCCAGGCTTTGCCATAAGGGTCAGATTTGTAGACGGTCATTGTGGACTATCTGAAATAGTTCTGGATTAGCAGCATAGATACCTTCTTACTGAAGATCACTCCTAACTGAAGCTCCGAAAGGAATCTGCAGTCCATACAAAAGGCACCATGAGGCTAGGTGTTCCCTAATGGCCCTTCTGTTTTTAATGGTCCAAGGTATAGCAGTGAACACTTTCAATGAAGTGGTTCAAATAAAGCGCTCCCATCCTTAGTTCTTCATTTGCGTGGGAAAAATAGCAACCTTTGCCCAAATGCTTCCTCTTTTACATCTAGAGAGCTCTCTGTATTCACTATGTGAGAAATTCTTGCATGGTGGCTGGGGACAGAAGAGATTCCTTCTCTGTTGACCCAGGGGATGGGGGCAGATAATAAAAGCCTCACCACAATTATCTAGAAATCCTGTCCATGAGTTAGAGACAGGCAAGAGAATATTAAGGTCAGAAAGAGAACGCAGTTCTCACAGCCTGGGGAGAAGTAGATTAAGATTTCCCAATGTCATGCTTTTCCTCTGCCTGAATTTGTTCCCTTCTTTTATATTTTTATTTTGGATTCCTTTAAATTGAACCCAAATAACTGACTTCTCAGAAGTCAAAGCAGGTCTGGTCTAGATTGTGGGTGAAGGTAGAATTACCTTTTCTCCTTTAAGTTTCATGCATGAGACAGACAGAAGACTTGGGAAATCTGAAATCTTCCTGAATCTAATTGAAAGCCCCCAAATGCTTCTGGAATGTTAGGGTTTGCCCTAGTTAGAGTGACCTGGGTTTGAATGCTCCTTCCCTCATTTATTAGTGGCATTACATTTTGGGAAAAACTTCATCATTCTACATTTAAATTTTTATATACATATTCAACATGGGATTGTGTATACCTTTTAGGATTATTGTAATAATCCTAATTTTGCTTAGATGATGTTGAAGTTAACAAGAAATTCTATTTATCGTCTTTGGTATTAACAACTTTGAGATTATATCCAGGTGCATAGAGATAATGTTTGGTATCAGCCTAACCCCTTGTGGTTCTTCACAGAAGAAAAAATTGAGCTTAGGCTGTCATCAGGTCAAATAAAGACTTATGATCATTAATATTTTAGTCTGACTTTTTGGCTTAACAAAGCAAGCCAGTGAAATATCACACACACACACAGACACACAGAGGCCACAGGCTTCGGGTATAAGATGACATCTCTTCTTCTTTTTGCTGAAATACACTCCCTTGATAAATAGATCAACTCCATCCTTCACCAGACCAGTTTCCTTAACCTCTGACCCTTCTCTGCCTTGATATGCCTTCCCCTGGCTCTCCACACCTCTTCTACCCTGTTGACTATTCTAAAAAAGATGCGTTTCAGGATACCTCTACTGACTATTTATAAAATATTTATGTTTCCCTTGTGGTGTATACTTTCTTTTTAAATCTTGATTACTCCAAAGACTCTTTTTAAAAGATTTTTATGATATGTCAGTTCTCTGGTTCAACAACTATTTCTCCTCTTTTTAAAATCTTTACTATTAATCCTGTTTATTTTCAAGATAATTCAACACACTTGATTTTCCCTAAGAACATGGACTTTCCCAAATAGTACTGATAAATTTCAGATTTTTTCCTTGAATTTTAATCAATAACTCAAATTCCATTTCTGAACTGTCAGAGTATATGATACCTCTAGCCAAGAATGTGATTCATACTTATGATGTATTTTTGTCCAAAAAATAACTTTGTATCTTTCCCTGTGAACTAGTCTTACATTCTATTATTTCTATTTTTCATATTCCTCAGCCTGTCCTCAGCCTGAAACATTGCCATTTCATGCCTCTTGTAAATTTCCTTTTGTGGATTTCCTCACCCAAAAAAGACTGATTTCAAATCACTGTCTGTACCAGCCCTCAACATTCCTTGTCTGAACTGATACACTAAGTTCTGCACTCTCTCTTTTCAGTCTCTTTCTCTTTCTCTCTGCCTCCTTTTCTTGTAGGCAAAAATGGAGAATAGTTATTTTATGCTATTGTTTTGTCATACTCTTTGCTTAAGAAATGAGGATGATAATCACTATCTCATATCTGTTTAGGAAATGACAGAGCTCAAGGCTCTTTCACATGCTCTGCCATGGCCTGCTTCGCTGTTGCGGGCCCAATCCATGTGGATCCAGTGGTCCTCTATGGGGCTCAGTTTTCCCACCTCTAGGTAACTTATAAAAACTGAATAACATCTCAAAACCACATTTAGACATTTTTAAGTTAACTAATTTTAAGTAAAATCAAGATAACTAGGAACATTCAAGAACCCTAACCCCATTCTAATCATGGAGTATTGCTTTTATGAATTGTATTATGCTAAGTGAAATAAGCCAGTCTCAAAAAGTCAAAGGTTGAATGTTCTCTCTGATATGCAGAAACTAATCCAAAATAAGGAAAATCAGAGGAACAGACAAAGGAAAAAGAAACGGAGGAGGGATGAGATAGGGAAAGTTCATGGAATGAAACAGACTTAACTTTCGTAGGTTTATGTATGAACAAACTATAGTGAACCTCATCAATATGTACATCAACAAGTCACTAAATTAAAAAAAAAACTTAGTAAATAATAGAAAGATCAGTAGAGTAGAGGGAAGAAAATGGGGAGAGGGAATACTGGGAACAGAATTGAAATAAGTTGTACCCCATGCTTTTATAATGGTGTCATGGTATATTCTAACGTCATATATATCTAAAAAAGAACTAATAAAAATAAAATAGAATAAAAAATAAAGCCACGCTTAATTTTATGGATGAAAATTGTATTAAAATTTATCATTATCTTAAAATATAAACAAAAATAAACAACTATCACAAAAAGCATTGTAACAGAATACATTTGCAAATCATTGCCTTTGAGTATGCTTTCTCTGTTCTAATCTGGACAATTCATTTAAACAGCATTTTAAGGGTATGATTTCAAAATGAAGAGCCTGGTAGGAAAATAGAAAATATTAAAAGCAGTATTGTAATTTAAAAAATAAAATTTATTCAGTTCAAAGAGCTATCTTTTTCTGAGAATGTCTTTCAAACTTTTTGAAGTTGTCCCACAAATTCTTGAATGATGTGCTTGCTATGGTAAATAGTAGTTTTATTTTACTGGTATTATTAATATGTTATTTAAAGTACCTACTTGGAAATGAAAGACTTGGCAAAAATGAGTCATTTACATTTATAGGGAAAACTTTACTGGAACATGAATTCCAAAGTCTGGGAATATGCACTCTGTTTAGCATGAACACTCTTTTTTGAAAGAATGTGAAATGTTTAAAGATCTATAATTTAGGTTGTTAATTATAATTTCCCATCTGATGTTTCACCACGGAGAGAATTCTTGGCATGTGAAGAAATGGCTTGAGTGTTGGAGATCCGACTTCCTTTGGTCTTGGCTGAACCTGACTTGAGAGGGCCTGCTCCTGATGCCAGTTTCCATTCTCCTACCCCAGTCTCCTTCCAGCCACACAGAAGAGGAAGGGTAGCCCTGATGTGATCAGAAAGGGCAGATCCTTCCCTGTCCTTTATATTTGAGTGGAGGAGAGACAGCAATCTTGGCAAGACAGGCTTAATAGTGATTCAAATATTTATGGGGGAAGAGGCACTGGAGATCACTGAATCCTACCCTTCTTAAAGTTGTGATAACAAGAAAGTGAGTATTTGAATTATGACTCATTTTATACTGTCTGACTCCAAAGCCATGGCTTGTTAGTACTGATTTCTCTTTGTTACCTTGGAAAAAGAGCTCAGATCTTCTTTTCTGTGGGTGCCACCTGGATAAGAATTTAGAGTGAAGATTCAAAGTCCTTGCCTATGCAGTTATTGTTTAGTGCCTTGCAGGAGGGTCTGCGTAGCTAGGAAACATCTCAGGTGACCCTGAAGCTAGGAAACTATGTCTTTGGCCCATCTAAATGAATAAAATAAATAAATAGTAGATTTTACATGAACTTTAGAAAAAATGATTGAATTTCTGAGAAATGAAGATCTAAAGAGGGGAAGTAATTTGTATGTTAATGAGAACTGGGATTATATTTCCTATCTCTTATTACTGTATTTCACTACCCACTGGGAAACAAAGTCACTGAGTTTTATGTTCTTTTTTATTTGTTTGCCTTTATATTTAAAAAAGTCTGTGCAATTACACTTAAGAAAGTCAATTTTAAGATACATAAACACACAAGCATAAATGTATTAGACATCCACATGCACACACAAGATAGTTAATTGTAAAGCATCACTAATTATAAGACGTACCTTAATTTCCAAGATGATGAATTTTGGATAAAACAATGTCTTGTGCAATAAAATGGTTATATCAGAGTTGGAAAATATTTTTCAAGTTCTTTGCCAACTACAGTGTGTTGGTAGAAGTGTCTGGAATTTTGATTCCAAGAGTTCTTGGATACACCAAGACTAAAGAAAAATTAGTGCAGTCAGGCACAGCATTGCATGCTTATAATCTCAGCTACTCAGACCACCCTAGCAGAAGAATTATAAGTTCAAATCCAGCCTAGGCATTAGCAAGACTCTCTCAAAATAAAAATCGAAAAGTCAAGGGATGTAGTTCAGTGGCAGAGTGCCCCAGAACTCAATCCCCACTATTGAAAAATAAAACAATAATAACAAAACCTAGTGCCCAGATCAAGTATGTTCAATATAGACACAGGAGCAGAACTGGCAAAGAGTATAGCAATTAGTCGTGTCAGTTTTTCATAGTTAGATGAAAATGGTTGGCAAAACTTGTTAAATTGAGTTGAAAGAAAAAAAAGCTCAACAATTAAAAAATTGTGAGCATTCCAATTTTTAACCCAACATAGTATTTCATCTGAGCTTGCCAATCTGTGCATCCTCAATACATTACATTAACATTAAACAAGTTGTCCCTCTACTTTCAGTTATTTCCTAAAACAGAAATGTCCAGGGGCTATTTGCTAATCAATATCCAATTCACATAAACTTCTACAGTTTCCCAAATGCTTTCATACAATTTATGCAATTTTGATATAGTTATAATTCTAGGAAATGAATAATATCCCTTTTCCTTAACTGTGGAAATTGTAGCTCAGAGAACCTGTGTAACTTGCCCAAGATCACATAATGAAATCAGGGATGGAGCATAAATTTCATCTCCTAACCATCCTATTTTATTTATATTTATACTGTTCTGACAAAATTTAAGAATATATATATATATATATATATATATATATATATATAGTCTTTCAAACTTAAAATAGTATACTCATAGAGTGATGGTAATTTTAAAAAATCATTATTTCAGCTGATTTCTGCATTTGCCTGTTTGCTCATTGTTTTTGTTCTTTCACATCACAGACAAAGTTTTTTGGCCAAGAAATACCAACCAACCACTACCCATACCAGAAAAAAAGATAAAAGTAGGCACTGACCTGTCCTCCTTGGCTAAAGACACCTGAAAATAAGTATAAAATACAAAAAGTTTAAATTCAAACAATAATTCATGAATAAGCAAAAGTGAGATTTGCAAACTTAAGAAATCCCCAATACCTATTCCTGGTTCTTGGCCATCTCAGAATTCATGGCATGTAGTTTAAATTTCATACCTGCTTACTTTTTAGGGAGCAGTAGAAACTTGGAAGGTTATGCTGTAAGGACACGGGCCATGAAAGGACAATATCTGTTGGAGGTTAAGATCGGGTGGGAGAAAATGGATCTGGAGTCTTTAATTCACCATGGTGAGGAACTTATCTTCTTTGGTCTCATTGAAGAAGTTGGATTGGAAAGTCTCCTCTAACACTGGAATTCCCAGACTCAGTCCATGCCGTTCTTCCCACTTAGAGAGTTCATTAAGCTCAGAATAGAGGTGTTCACGTTTAAGTCAATAAAAGATAAGGACCAACTCATTCCATTTTCTATGGCTCATTTCTCCTTCTACATCTCTCTGAATTCCTAAAAGAGTAAAACAGTTCACATATGCAGGCTTGTTTTTCTTCCTCATCTTCCTTCTTAACTAATATGTGGATTTCATATTGTGACTAATTAGTTAAGTGCTTTAAAATACTGAAATAATAAAAATCCTAGGTCCAACCTTGGTGCAGGCTGCTGAGTTTCGCTCAGTGGCCACTTTGTGGAACTCCTAGTGCAACACCACTCATGTGTAAGGCAAGACCGCCTCATGAGGAAGTGTGCATTAATGCAATGCATCTCCAGCACTTAGGAGAGGAGAGCTGGAAATACCTTGACGTGCAATCTGTTAATGGGGATGAGGAGAGAACAGAACTTTTATATTTGAAAGGAGGATAGTAATCATTTCCAGCAGTGTCTATCAATCTCATGAATTCATAACTAGCAGAGTAGGTGGTTATTAAAATTACTAATTCTTAGGACTATCACTTGAAAATTCCATGGTATAAAACCAGATAGGATCTGGGAGTCCACTGGTAAACATTGTCAGTGATTTTTATGACTGGGAAAAATTACTACAATTATCACTCAATTCTCCATTGTGTATATATAATTTTAATTGTGGCAATAACAAAAGACATTTGTTGAATACTTACTAAGCCCCATCTACTATGTTAAGCACTTTACTTTTCTCAATTAGTTCCCCAAATAGAGATAGTCCTTTCATATCCCCATTTAGCATATGAGGAAAATGAGACTCACAAATGTCACAAAGCTGTGAAATGGAAATGCCTGGGCTGAATTTAATTCCCTCTGTTTCAGCATTATGACTGCTGGTCATTATGTCCTTCTGATAACATCTGGTATGTTTATGAAGTACCTTTGCTTTGGTAAATTTGATGTGTAGGTCAATCAGATCCTGTCAAAGATTAGCTCATCTTAGTGAATCATTTCAGGGACCATCTATGCAACTAAATTTTAATGTGGTCAGGTCTATTTTTTGCTCCCATCTCTGCAATTGATTGAACTCATTAAAATTATTTGATGTTATTAGTCACATTGACTCCATAACATCACAAGAATCCTTTATTCAGTTTTTATTCATATTTTAAGCATATTTGCTTATGTAAGTATGATTCTTTACTGAGAACAACATCTTCTCCATCAGTTAAGTTTCATTGAAAAATTGGTTTTACATGTTCAAGCCATTTAAAATCTTTAATATCACCAAAATTCACATGCTATTATCATAGAAAATAATAGGCATGAAAGTTCCCAGGGTTTAGTCACATTTCTAACATTTTATAGAGGAAAGAATATCTCATAGAGTTGAGAGTTTTCTCCAGTTGGCACAGTTATCTGTAGAAGAGATGGAACTAGATCTTGAGTCCAGACATGCTAGTAAACACTTTGTCCACCAAAACATGATAGATTAGATTATTAAGAAAAGAAAAATATATACACAAGGTCCTGTTCATTCAGATAATCCTGACACCTAAAATCTTTTAATCCCTAGGCTAAAATAAGCCACCTTTAAATATGATTGTCTTTGAATTCCCTCTGTTGATGAAATATACAGCTGTTGTTCATGAAGTTGCAAAATATATTTCCCTGCTTAAAGAGTTGCTTAATTCACAAGTTTCATGCTTATGTATTTTAAGTTTCTATAACTTTTTTCAAGGATTTCCTTATTGAGTTTTCATTTCTTCCCTTGTTTTAATTTTAATTATTTCAGTCCCTTTGTGATAATAACTAAGGACAGGAAAGCTTTCCTTGGTCTTAGAGAGCCAAGATTAAAATTAAAGCCACTATGTGAAGCAATTATCCATCCTCCAGACTAGTTCATTGGAGCAAACATCAACTGTGATGTCTAGAAGATCTGTATTCAAATTGCAAATTCCATTTACTAGTTGCAAATGCTCTGACAGTTCTCTTAACTTCTCTGTGTCATAGTTCCTTGGATGTAGAACGGGGGTCTGAACTCCTTGCCGCAGTCTTGGAGATGATTCATAACCCCCCTAGTACCTGCCTAGATTAGACTATACACGCAATAGATGACCACGCTTTTCAACATTACCACCATCACCATTTTCATCATCACAGTCATTATCATTACCATTGTGATGATATGTCCTAATTGGTTCTTCATATAGAAATTGTAAGAATTTTGAAATATGGTGGAGCACTCTTCTTTTCATCTCCAGTTCAGTATAAGCATGAGATCTTAATTTTAAGGAAAAAAACTCACCTGAGAAAAAGCAGAAAAGAGCCAGAGAGAGAAGCAGAAAGACACCTGATATTTTCATGGTGTCAATCGGCTTTGTTCAGCTTAGGTTCTCTGTAAAGACACTTCCCAGAAAGCACTAAAACACACACTCAGACATATATATATATATAGACAGGATAAAGGGAGTCAAGATCTCCACCTTCTTTTATAAAAATCACTTTCTAAACCCATATGCAGTCCCATATACTTCAGGCATTTATAAAAAAAATGCTCCATGCTCCCCATCAATCTTAACAATTAGGACAATTATGTGAGTCGCACCTTAGATCTTATTAATACAGGAGGTCATTTTCTACCAGTAGCCTACATTTTCCTAACAACTAATACATCCTCCCTGTTCTTCCCTCTCAGGCTTCACTACATTAAAGGGATGATTCACAGGTGGAGCTGCGCTTGCTCCATAGATCTCTTTCAGACAAGCCCTACATGTTTGTGGTCCAGATGAGTAACCACAGGGAATGGAATCTCTTGGGTGTAACTTGGATTCTCAGAGTCCAAGTCATCCAAAGTGTACTTGAAACAGAGAGGAATTCTACCTTGTCACTAGAACGTCACCAGTATAAGCATGTTCTGAGAAAGAATCAGCTTGTTAATTTCAAAATCATTATTGCAATCAAATTCCAGTGATCTCCAATCTTTGAGTCAAAATGACTTATATTTACTTAGTTAAAAATTCTTTTGAACGTTACCACATTAAATATTTGAAATAAGTAATAGTTAATATTTCCCTTTATTGTGCAAAGTAAAAATCAAGTAGCTATGAAAAAGATCTTTAAATTTCAACCTTCTTAGAAAGTTAGATGAGTTTCATAACTATGATGACCAATTTGATTGCAGGATAGATCACAGTGTGAAGCCAGCACTTTCTTTGCATGGAACAAAAGGAAGTAAAAGAAAAGGAATAGGTACAGTGATAATGAGAAAGCCTGTCTTGAGACATAAACCGATATTTAAAATACCATGAGTAAAAACAAGGTAAAATATGGGAAGATTATGTAAATATGGCCAAGTGAAATATAAGTCATTAAGTTACACAACTGAACACTTGGTTTTCTTTCAGTCACTTTGAGAAAACATATACACAGTTCATATAGTGTTCCTTTTATCTTAGAATATTTGTTTTCTTTTTAAAAATTAGCTATTTTTAGACATTTTAGTTTACTTTATTTTAATATTTAGAATGAAGGACTTATTATATAGCTCAGTGGAAGAGCATTTACGTAGCCTGCACAAAGCCGTGAGTTTGATCCCTAGCACTAAGAAGCAAACAAACAAATAAACGAACAAAAAAAAAAACTTTCAATACTTAGGATGAACTTTATGTCTTTCAAAATGGGGGATATGTTTTCATTGAGTTTGATAATAAAGCAAGATATAGCTGTTTTGATCAGAATGAAGTGTGACTGTAATAAAAATAGTTTTTTCTTATAGCTGTTTTTCTGACAATTAGAAAAACAAATACCTGAACAGGGCTGAAGTGCTGCTCAGGGGTAGAGAATTTTCATAGTATTCATGATCCCCTGGGCTCAATCATCAGCACTGAAAAAATAAATAAACCACACACACACACACACACACACAAAAGCCCTGAACATAAATGGTATAGGAAAAAAGGGAGAGAAGAGCTTGGATAGAAAAGAGAGGAAAGGCACAAGGGTAGAGAGAAAGCAACTATGAAAACAGGTTTCACTCAAAAGTGTTGATATCCCCCAACACACACAATCTGAACATCCCCCACAGAAAGTTGAACATTAGATGTTAAACACTAAATGGTTTGAAAACACTAATGAATAGTCTTAAATACAGTATCTAATTTTTTGAAAACTTTATGGGAGAAGAAGTCTAGGGATAATTAGAAAAATAATAATGCGGAAAACTTAAAGCTATAAAATTTTCAAATAGGAATTGTAAAATTTTGCATACTTCATAAGATCTTTTTTTCTCAATAAATGAAATAGTATATAAAAACAATTCTTTGAAACAAAAACATTACATGGCTGTGGTTTTAGTATTGTGACTACCTTCCTCCTCTTCTTCCCCATTCTATTCCCATTGCTTCCTCTTCTTGTTTGCCATCTCTTATCCCATCTTCTCCTGTAACAACCACAAATAGGTCAGTCTAAGGATAATCTTGTGTCCAAAGTGACAACAGTTTGAAATATTCAACCAATGAAAAGCACTGTATTATGGGGAGTTAGACATACTTCATCATACAACTCATGATGGACTTTCTAAATTTTCTACTTAAAATTCTTCACCTCTCCCCAGATTCTCATTTTTGGTTGTTGCTTCTCTCACCTTGCTCTTAACTCTTGTTATGGTTTGGATCTGCAATGTATCCCAAAGGCTCGTGTGTTGAAGAATTGGCCTTCAATACAGTGATATTCAGAGGTTTGAGGGGGACGTGACAAATCCTTAGGGCTCATCAGTGGTTGAATATATTAACGGGCATATAATTTAGTAGATTATTTGGATGTGATAGAAACTTTAGAAGGAAAAAACCAGAGAAGTAGAATACAAGATACCTAGAAAGGTATCTCCAACCCCTTTTCCTCTCACACTTTCTCTCTTTCTCTTCTTCCTGGCCAATATGAGGTGAGAAGCTTTGCTCCACATAGCCTCACTATGTATTTTTCCTCACCACAGGCGCATAGTGATAGGATCAAATGACCATGGACTGAAATCTCTGAAACCATGTTCCAAAATAAAATTTTTCTCCTGCATGTTGTTTTTCTCAGGTATTTAGTCGCAGCAATGAACAGCTGACTAACACAAGTGTCAAAATCACTGTTTACCTAAATGTTACTGTCTCTTATTATCTATTCCTTTCTTTCCTGCTTCCTAATAATCTTCAAGAATTTTTTTTGAATGGTGTTTCTGAATTTTTTTTTATTCTGTTTCTTCAATACTTTCTCTACAACTACAACAAAGATAAAGATTATGAAAGGAAAAATTATATTTTGGCTTTGGATACATGTGCGGGAAAGAACACTTTAGCACAAATGTATTTGTATTTAAATATCCAAGACTGAATAATCATTTTTGTTAGTATTCTGAGGCCATATGAAAGTTTTAAATTGTTTTTTAAACAACTTAAAGGTAAGAAACTTTCTCTGGGGAATCACTTAATTAGCTCCTTAAATAAGAAGTTGAGCTAATAGAAGGTAATAAAGAAATTACAGGCCATTATTCACAGACTATGTATAATTTTATTCTTTTGGCCACAAAGTAAATAGAATAAAGCAGTTGGAATTTTATTTCCTGGTGTGATAGAAAAAAAAAGTTTTAAGAATCTTAGCAGGTAATAAAAGTAAAGTTCAATATATTGACTCATGCAAAAAACAAAAAATCAAGCAGATAAGCAAAGACCAGAAAAAAAATAATGGGATGGGAGGTGTGGGAGAAGGTGACAGAAGCTATAGCTCATATAGGGACATAGCAGAATGTAGTGTCAACATAGGTACAATTGATACTTTCTTTTATGTAAAGAAAAAACCCACATACAAATATTTTCCATTTACAATTTGTTAAATATACATACATTTATTCAGAAATATTACTATTCAGGATATTAGACACAAAATCATCTATATTTTATTTAATACACGTGTAGGAGACATTGATTTTGGCTGTAAGTTTTCTACTGGTTCCACAATGTCACTTCTATTATTGAGTTGCAGTTTCCTTGCTGTTAGCATTCTTAGCTATGAATCCAAGGATACATACACATTTGTGTTTATGTGTGTTAATTTTTTTGATTTTCATTTCCCCAAAACTTTCCATAAATGTATTATTTTTTCACTTTTGCTTCTCAGATAGATATGTTCTATTTCTTCTAAACACTTGAATTCTTTCACAATGTTGCTTTATGAGAGACATATTTTCAAAAGGACAGTGATCATTTTAATCAATGAAGGTGATAACCAACTAAGCCACTGTATAGCATTAAATTTTGATCCCTTTAAAAACATCCCCAGTTACACAATATGCAAAAATCAAGATTTTTAAAAATTTGCAACCATCTGAGATCATTTTTCTTGGATCTTTTATGGGACTATATATGAAAGGTAAATCTTTCCTTAGACTGGGGGAAGCCATCAGGAAAAAAGGGGAAAGGTGTTCCAAAGTCCAAACATTATTATTCTGGCTTGATACATAATCCCTGGCTTTTGAAAGAGCATAAGTCTGATTCATCATCAGACTTAGTATGGGGGAAACAGAGTGGTAATAACAAAAGAGATATTGAAGTGTTTGGACCTGATAGAAAATTCACAAGGGTCATTCATGTTTCAGTGAACATGAAAAAAAATCAGTCAAAATTTATAGTCCTTACAATACACAAATGCTGAGAGGGCTGGATGAACTAGAAAGGTTTTGGTTTCAAAACAAGAGGGCTTAAGTGTGGAGAATCCTCAAAAAATTAGAGATGAACCCACCATATGATCCAGCTATCTCTGTACTGGGTATTTTTCCAGGGGAGTTAGCATCAGCACATTACAATGACACAGCAAAATCTATGTCCATAGCAGCTCAATTTACAATAGCTAAACTATGGAACCAACCCAGATGCCCCTCACTGGATGAATGGATCCAAAAAGTGTGGTATATATATATACCATGGAATTCTACCCAGTAATTAGCAATAATGATATTGCAGCCTTTGAAGGTAAACAGATGACAATGGAAAAAATCATGCTGAGTGAAGTAAGCCAAACCCAGAGTCAAGGGTCGAATACCTTCACTCATTTGTAGAGGCTGGAGCTAAACCCAGGCCTTTATGAAAGGTGGTCAACCCTATGTATTAGATCCAGCAAAGGCGTAGTAACACATAATCTAGGACAATCATACATACGTATTGGGAAGAAGGGGGAAGGGGGCAGGTGGGGGAGGGGAAAGGGTAGGAGAATAGGATGATCTAGGGGTAAATCTGATTTAAGAATATATACATATCATATTATTACTTTGGTTACATTTTTGAATGTACAATAACTAAATGTCTTAATAAAAATTAAGTGGGTTTAGAGATGTTAAAATACCAGGTACAGAATTAAATAAACACATGGTTGGAAGTGGGTGAAGGAGTCAAACGTTTACTTCAGTACTGAAGTGTGAAAGAAAATGTGAAAATGTGTGCTGACACAGGAAATCTGCAAAATTTATTCTCAGCCTTCCATAATGCCCTTTAGCTTTATTGGAGGAGCTCAGTGGTATGATCTTCCAATGGACTAATATTGGATGGGGGTGTGTACAGGAAGCAGACTGGAAGCAGAAGAAGGTCACAGAAGGCAGGCTATATTATTTTAAAAATTCTAACTTTGACAGAAAAGAAAAAAAAACATAAATTTCACAGAGTTAAGAGACATTACACTTACAAGCTTGAGGAAAGAATCATATAATTCAGCAGAAAATACATCAGATAGATAACCAGGAGGAGAAGGGAGACACACGCCTTCCATAATATAGTACCTATAGGAACCATGTTAACTGCAGCAATCCCTGCTGGGATGGTGGGGAGAAGGGGAGGGATATCAACACCCAGAAGCCAACTGGTAATAAACACCTTACTGGGACCAATGTTCCACAAATGTCATGAAGTGTATAGGCTTCCTCATGAATCCAAATGCCATCCCTAAGAAAGAAAAGAAACAGGAGAACTCGAGAGAAACATTAACTTAATGAAATGGGAATACATAGCTTGAGAAACTTCATATTGTTCTGTGTGGTGCACATAGTACTGTCAATCATGCTGAGCAATTAATATTCACTCAGAAAATGTTTGTTCAGTGTCTGAGATTAAAATATATTTGATTGCCAGGTCAAGCATTTTCTTAACTTACTTTAAAATAAAGAGAACAGTTGAAATAAGAGAAGTTGATTTTTTGACACACAGATCTTAATTTACATGAAATAGTTAACCAGTGTATGAGGTCTGGTCTCTGTTAATATTTCATCAAAAAAACCATAGTTTTTTTTAATAACATACTAAGAGATATTCCACCTTCCACTTCACACAAAATATGACCTAAAATTCTAAGAAATATATACAGTATTTTTAAACTTAACTGTTCTGTGATTGACAAGAATAAATGTAAACTTTGGTTCCAGGTAGACCTGAGATGTGCATTCTACTTCTATCACAAGCTGTGTGATATGAGGGCTGTTAATTAACCTTTAGTCTTAGTATTGTAATGGGAGCAGCATTTTGGGTTAATTCATGCATCTCATACTTATTTTACTGACTTTCTTATATCTTAAACATTTTTAGCTTTTTTTAGTAAAAAGACGGGGGAAGTGAGAGAGAGAGAGAAAGAGAGAGTCAATTTTTATTTAATTTTTCATGTGGATTTTGTTGCTGTGACACTTCTTTGTGTATGTGGTGCTGGGGTTCAAACCCATATCCATGTGCATACCAGGCAAGCACCTTAACCACTGAGCAACTGCTCCAGCCCCCATCTTTAACTTTTTGAGCAGACTTTGCATTCAGACTCTCAAGACTGTGTAGGCTTGATGATGTCATCAACATTTGCAATTCCTGCCAGCTTTGTATCAACTCTCTAGTAAATATGACTACTCCAACTCATTGCAAAAGTGTTGAACACAACAGACTGAAAAATATTTCACCAACACATTTCTATGGTCTCTCCACTGAAATCAAATTCATATTTTTATGGCATGGTACCAAGCTTCTCACTCTTATGAAATGCAATGAGGCAAGTTTTCTGTGAGCATGCTTTCAGTGGATCTATTAGTCACTGGTGTGCTCTTTCCTAAATATTCATTTTACCATATATCCTGCTCCTCCCCACCATAGATTCTACACCTCTCCCAAAATAAACTCTTTATGCTTTTATTCATCACCCTTACATCTTTATTCACCTCCCTTAGATCACAGTGCTGTGCTTGCCTGGGACGCACTTTAACCAATGCATGTCTAAATTTTGCATATAAAACCACAGGAAGACCAAATTACAGTACTCTTCACATCCACTAAGGCTCTCATTCTAAGTTGGTTAGTATGTTTTATTTGCCCCATGAAAGGTATTAAATATTTTTAAAACATAATCTCTGACTTTTAAAATTTGAATGTTTAACAAAAAGTAATACAATGCAGGATTTCTTGAAAATATTTGGGCCATTCAAGGTCAAGATCAGCGGGAGTTTAGTAGTGCCGGCCTCGTTTAAATTGGCTTTCTTTCCCCCATTTGCCTTACTTGTTGCTGGTCTACAACGCATTTGAGTTCGAGAAGCCTGTCATTGTCACTGTGAATACTTCTTAATACTCAATATGTATCTCCTTGCTTTCCTTGTGAAACTGTTCTACTTTGTTAAGTATGCCTGAGTCTCCACTATTTTTTAAATGTTCCTTGTGAAGAGAATCTATATTTTAATCTTTTTTCTTTCAAATGTCCTTCTTATATTTAGCAAGTACTAAACAAATACTCATTTTTAAATATGATTTTAAACAATAATTAGTAGGAAAGATTCACCAGAGATCATTAGTAGCTGTTCTAACCACCATTTTTCCCCCAAATCATCGTCTTCCTTGCTTAAAACATGTAGACATTTGCTCATCGCTAGTGTTCTACTATTCCTTTTACTTCAATGCCTAGAGCTAGATTTCAACAAGATTGAATTTTACTTAGAAATTTCTGTCTTCACCTGCTTGTTGATGAGGGCAAGGATGAAGTTTCTAATTCTCACCGATTCTCATACAAGAGCCCACAGACAACCCAGCACATAATAGGAAGTCAGTTTTTGCAATTTTCAGATTGCTGACTGCAATTCTTTCTTTGTCCAGTCCATGTTACCTGTATACTTGTTTTCTCTTCTCTTTACATCTAGTTCCTGTAAACTCAGGGCAGTCTACATTTGTTTCTGTTACTTTAGCCACAAAGGAAATCAAACTATGTTGTAAAGTATCATCTGCTATCAAAAACTTTGGGAAGTTACTTGATCTCATGAATCTTAGTATAATATTATTATACTAAGATAAGAAAACATATTTCCTACGAAGATTCCTTTCTTCTTAGTTTGTTTTATATTTCATATTTTGGGATATTTCTTCTTGAATTTATTTTTAAAAGTTGAATTTTATATCTCTTATTTTCAAATTCATGCTGAATTTAATTTTAGCATTCATTAATGCAGATAATACTCAAGAAGAGAATATAATAGTATAGGCTTAGGAATAAGATGAAAGGATGCCATTGTGCCTGGGTGTAAAACTACAAACTTTCCAGAGTAACTTTGCTGTCTTTATTACCTAGGTAACTAAATAGGTAGGTCTAAGGTACACAGCAACACAACGGACTTGAAATTTAGCAAGGTGTTAGATAAGGTCTTTAATGCCATTGTTGTGAATGGTTAAAGAAGGTTGGGTGGGCTGCTAGAACCAGTGGAACCACTGAATGGATTAATTAATGCAACCCACAGGTACAAGGTCCTATCCCAGTTAGCTCTCGTCTAACTGGCCTAAAGGAAGACAGAGCAAGGTGGCTTTAAATCTGAAGTCATACCTCTGTCATCATCTCCTTTTGTGGTTCATTTTCTTGACTTGACATCAAAAGTCTTTAATCAAGGGGCTGGAGCAGTGGCTCAGCGGTTTCGGCGCTTGCCTGGCAAGCACAAGGACCTGGGTTCAAACCCCAGCACCAAGTACACAACTGAGTGTTGGAGCAACTAAGGCCATGTGAAAAACTAAATAAAGTTGTTTCTCTCTTAAAAAAAAAAGTCTTTAATCAAGGTTCATCTTATTCGTTTTGATCAGTCATCATTCTCAGTGAGATCATTTTTATTCCTGATGGACTCCCACCTTCAATGACTGCATCAACATTATCAATAAAATTATTTAAGAAAATAAAGACAGAGTTAGTCACAATGCTCTAATAAAAATGTGGGACTTCTAAGAATATATCCAGAAGATTTGAAAAAAGATTTATATGTTGGTGGCAGCATTATTCATAGTAGCCAAAATGTAGGAGCAAACCAAGTGTCATCCACAGGGAAGTGGGTGAACATATATAATGTGTCACACATGCACACATGTCCACACACATAAGAGAAAGTCATGCAGCTCTAAATAGGAAGGAAACTCTGACATGTGCTACAAGATGGATGAATTTCGAGGACATGATACTAAGTGAAATAAGGCAGTCACAGAATGACAAATACTATATGATTTAAATTTTAAAGGTCCCTAGAACAGTCAGAATCATAGGTACAAGAAGCAGAATGGTGGTTTGAAGGGCCTGGGAGAAGGGGTAATGAGGGATGTTGTGTAATGGGCAGAGAATTTCAGTGGGGAAGATGGAAAAGTTCCAGAGGTGGATGGCAGACATGGCTGCACATGAGATCAATTCAGTCGCAACTACTGAGCTGTTGAACAGTGCACTTAAAAGTGGTTGAGATGATGAGTTTTATGTTATGTGTATTTTGCCATAATTAGAAAAGAATATGTCCAGGTTGAGAGGTGGAGCAGTGTTCTAAAGAACATAACTAAGCCTGGCACAGTAGCGCACACCTGTAAGCCCAGTGACTCTAGAGGCTGAGGCAGGAGGATCCCAAGTTCAAGACCAGCCTCAACAATTTAGTGAGAGCCTTGGCAACTAGATGAGAGCTGTCTCAAAATAAATAATAAAAAAACGGGTTCTGGAGCTTAGTGATAAAGGTCCTCTGGGTTAAAACATCAGTGCCCAAAAAAGGAAGCATGACTGAATTTCAATTCTGTTATGACTTATCATTTATCTCCCTCTTCTTAGAACTTTCACAAATTTGTTCCAGAGGTTGATTCTGAGCTGCTAATATTATTTATTATTTAGTTCATGCCTGGTGCTTTATCTGCAATACGATATCATAATTATCTTGAAGGCAAAGCAAGAGTTTATCTAACCATCTTTTAAATTCTTTTACTGATTTGCTAGGTTAAGTCTATGGTCATAAACATTTATGATATTTATGAAAATATCCAAACTGTTTTCACATATATTTACTTCTTAATGTTTTTTGGTTCTCTTATGTAAATTATCTTCTAATTTTATGTGCCTTTCTTTGAATGTTGAATCTTTTTCTGTGGTTTTTGTAGGTTTATTTGACTTTTCTCCCTCTATTTGACTTTTCTCAAAACATTTTTGACATGCTTTGAATATAGTTCTTAAACCATTGTATTATTCATGTACTCAAGGACTGCTCAGTTTAGCAAATCATGTATATATATATAAATACACGAAACAGTTTAATATAATGTGATAACATTCTTGAAGATTTATGATTTTTAAGAAATTCTGGGCACTTAAAGAAAGAACTAAGTATTTTGCTAAGATGGTCTCATGAAAGAAGACCCAACTGGGGGAAAGATACTATTACACATGTGAGTCTTGAAGGATATATGAGTTGTTTCAAAATAAGATTACTTGTAGGTAGGAGTGGCAATGAGTGGTGTTGAACAGGAAGACGACAGACTTGCAGAGATGAACTAAGTTCAAACCCATGAGCACAGATGTAGATGTGAAGGCTGTTGAGTTCATGAATGACAAGTAGATGGGAGCAAAGGCTGCCTGGTAAGAAAGATTGAAAAGGGGACTAAAAGTAGGCCAGGACCAAGTAGGTCCTGGAACACCATGCAATGTAAGTATGGATACTGACCCAGGTGAAATCAAACCAAGCTCCAAAACCAAGTCGTACTGAAAGTTCTCGCCAGCAATCTGACTTTTCTTACCATCCTAAATGTGAAACTATTCAACCTTTGGGAAACGTGATAGACAGGCAAGGGTAAATTGCACATTGGAAACAATGGAAAAATAAGAAATAGTTTCAGCCCAACTAAATGTCTGGCTTTGCCTATGCCCTTTGAAGCTTAATTATAACCATCAGAAGAAGCCTCTTAAGTATTTGCTAAGACATTGCAATCTGAGGAGGGGAAAGTTTGCCAGTCTTAAAATCACAAGGAAGCAGCACTGCCCAGGTCAGGTGATTTAATTCAAGCAAGTCATTCTTAGGTTTGCCTTAACCCTTGTAGATAGGAGGACTTGCAAGAATATTTATTTCCCAGTTCAAAAATCCAATCATTTCTGCTGTACAAATTCTCTACCAAGCCAATCAACTCTGGCCAAGAAAAATCAGTGAGACTGCCTGACCATTGCTTAACAAAGGTAAAGAACTTTCATTTGGGATTCAAGGTTCTTTTCTGATATGGCACAGTTTTATAAAAGCATCATCTCCCAGTTTCCCTTCCAAAACACAGCAGTTCAAATCACTAGAATCTTGAGTGATATGAATTTTTCTCTTCCTGTACTTTTGCCCATTAGTATTTTCTCCACTGGAAAGCCTTTTGCTATCTCTGCCTGTTAGAATCTGACTCAAATTTCCTGACTAATCTAATATATGTGTCCTGCAGTTACCTAAGGGGGCAATCAATTTCTCTTCTGACTTAAAGTACAGCATTTTTATTTTTGTTACATGTAATATGTGGCATATTATGATTAAAGTATTTTTAATATGAATTATTTACAATTTCAAAATACTACATAGCAGATTCAACGTGTGCCAGTATCCTTTATAATTGCTATTAAAAAACAGAAGTAGTTAAATAAATATGTAAAGTGGAAGGATTGATACTTGTATAACTTAATTTCCAAAGCTAGTTTTATTTTATTTAATTCTGTTGCAATACCTATATGGCTTGGTCATCTTGTTTGAGTATATGACAAACTGAATCCTGAATCTAACAGCGTAGTTTAACAACTCCCTTACATTCACCAAATGCAGTAAATTTTGCATCATGACTTTTATTACAAATTGCTTCTTTTAGGGTAATATCCAATGATGTAATACATAATCCTCTTGTAAAATAATGTGCACAAAAATCTATTTCTCAGTTGTGTGAATTCCAGATGATTGTCCCTGGTTCCCAGGTAGTTCTCCTCCATGCAGTGATAGAGACCCCAGACTCTTGATTCTGGCTCTTCCATCTGAAATGCAGATTTGCCACACTCATTGACATTGAGGTGTAGAAAAAGAAAAAAAATTGATTTTTTAAAACAACTTAATTTAAAAGTGAAACACATTTCTGCTCATGGTTGCTGGAACTGAGGTTTAGTCACATCATATGCAAAAGGAGCAGAAAATCTAACTCTCTTGTCGGGCTTCCGTTTCCAGCATTAATTCTGTTCTTGCAGTAAAGTGTACATTTTGTAGACAAGTAGGTCCTTTGACCACTGGAAAAAAATGCATATCCTCTTGTCCCCACTGAGGATAGACTGTTCCTCAAAGCAGAAAATGAAAAGTCTTAGGCAGTCACTATGATTCCAAAAGTTCAGGATTTCTGAAAGTAGCTCTTTGTGGAACTGTGCATTATAAATCAAGCTATTAGTTCTTCTCCTCCACCAGTAGAGTAAGAACAAGATAATTGCAAACTCTCATTCCAAAGAGAGGAGCGATGATATTACACCGGGATGTCACCAGCACATAGGACTGATATGCCTGTTCACTGGGATTGGCAGAGGCTCAGCCCGATGGTGGGATGCATTTTGTGATGTACCAATTCTACTGTCTGAAGCAGTGCTCTTAAATCAGTTGCTCTTTGTGGTTTCTACCTCTGCATCTAGATCAACTCTTACTTGTCTATTTTCTGACAAGGATCAATCCGAAATGGAGTCCATGAGACATGTTTATTTTTAGAATTTTTTGGGTTTTTTTTTTTTCTTTCAAAGCCTACTTCTTTGAAGTAAAATTTTGGGACTTAGAATTATTTAAGGCAATAGGCTTTTTTAGCTAGGTTCATAGTCTCTCAAAATAAAAATTTCTCAAAATTTAGAAAGTTCATGAACTATTTTCTTTTATTTCCATACACCAGTAACTATGCTCAAAACCTTTTTTTCAGTTCTCCACTCTGAAATCTTCCTTATATTTCTTTTTCCATCTTCTGCCTCTAATGTGCTTATTAATGGGGTAACATGATGTTTCAATATATGCAACTTATTATGCAGTGTTTCAATCAAGTTAAACATTTCTATTGCCTCAAACACTTGTCATTT
>PVKS010009076.1:0-65507 GCA_004027875.1 Aplodontia rufa | reverse complement strand
AATGGGGTAGAAAGTAGTACTAAAAAGTAGTATTAAAAACCATGATCTCCATTCTGAGATCTGAAGGACTCTGGTTGAAAAGTGCCTTGAACTCCATTCTATGAGGAAAGAGGTGTATAAAGATGTTTATTTTTTTCACTAGCTAAGCACAGATTGACTAAATCCAGCTATTCATATCTTGACATTTGAAGGAGAGAGCTTTGTGTAGTGTTAGTTTGGACAGGGCACAGAATCAGAGCACCTGGGCAGGAAATTAAACCCTAGCAATGGTATTCCAAGGCCACAGTCCTGAAATTGAGGTGGGGTGGGTTGAAAATAAGACTAAATGGCAAATGAAGGAAACTGTAATTGTATATACTTGCTTAGTTCAAAGCAGCCACAAACACTTCTCTATCCATATTTAACTTCTTTAATTCATATACACAGACTGAAAACATATTGGATTTTTAATTTTTCTTAAGCCAATAAGTTCATAACAAATTAAATGTGTATATTATAAATAATCACCAGAAGATTCTTTGGACCAATTCAGGCAACAGCTGTATAAATATTTCTTGCATTTGGCTGCCTTCCCTACTCTACTTCTTTGCACAAAAAAGCACATTTTTTTTCCATTTTAGTTCACTTCTTGTACCTCATGTAGACTGACTGAAAAACATTATTTCTAAAACAAGCAATGTTCCAACCATAACTATGACTACTGGCAGCTGAAGAGACACTGCTAAATTATTTTTCTCCTAACTTTGGCTTATTCCTATTCATCTTTTAAGATTTAGCTCAGACTACTCAGTATCTTCTTTATACTCATTAGGATGGCCATTATCGAAACACAGAAAACAGGAAGTGTTGGCAAGGATGTGGAGAAATTGGAATCCGTTTGCATCTCTTTGAAGACATAAAATGGTGCAACTGTTACAGAAAATAGTTCCCCAAATGATTAAGAGCTACCATACAACTCAGCAATTCCACTTCTGGGTATACACATGAAAGAACTAGATAGCAAATCAAGTATATTTGTACACCCACGTTTATAGCAACATTATTCGCATTAGCCAAAAGGTGGAAGCAGCACAAGCGTTCACTGAGTAATGAATAAACAAACAAAATCAGTGTATGCATACAATGGAATAAATATTCATCCTCAAAAGGAAGGCAATTCTGACATATGCTATAACATGATCCTTAGAGATACTATGCTAAGTTAAAAAGCAAGTTCTAAAAGGTCACGTTGCCAGCCGGATATGATGGCATACACCTATAACACCAGCAACTCAGGAGGCTAAGGCAGGAGGATCAGTAAGTTCAAAGCCAGACTCAGCAATGCAGCGAGGGCCTAAACAATTTAGTGAGACCCTGTCTCAGAAAAACAAAGGGGGGTGCTAGGGATGCAGTTCAGTGGTTAAGCAACTCTACGTGCAATCCCTGGAACAAATAAATAAATAAATAAAAAGAAGAAGAAGAAGACACGCTGTATACTTCCTCTTACGTAAGGTACCTATACTAGTAAAATTCATATCAATAGAAACAAAGATGATGATTACTAGGGTCTAGGGAAATTGGAACACTGGAATTGAATGGATACAGAGTTTCAGTTTGGGGCTATGAAAAAGTTTGGGAGGTGGATGGTTGCACAACAAAATGAACAAACTAACGCCACTGGATTGTACACTTTAAAGAATAGTTAAAATAGTAATTTTATGTCACCTATATTTTGCCACAATGAATAATTTTTAGAAAGATAAAAAATTTAATATTAAAAATTGACCTACTGAATGAAACCTTAAATCTTTGTTAATGTTTAAATTATTAAGACTTTAATAAATGGAAAAACATGCAATGTAATGGAAAAGAAAGTTAAAAATCCTGAAATCAAGTTTTCCTAATAGAATCTATTCTCTAAAATGACAATGAGCTTGTTGAGAAGTAACAAAGTGGCAAGTGAAGGAAACATCTAGAAGAATAAAAAAATGCAGGAAGAATGAGGAAAATCCTGAAAAATGAAAAGAACTTGTTCACACATATGTCATAAAGCTAGAATTGGTACTGACCTATGAATTTTAGACTCTAGTGAGTGCAGCAGAATAAAGACTAGAAAGTTTCACATGCAAATTTTGTATCCAATAACAGCTACTACTTTGTTAGTTTCTATTGTGTGCTATGTACCATTCTAAACCCTTTACATATACTAACATGAAAGTCCTCAAAAAGTTCTAAGAGACAGGCACCATTACCCCTGCTTTACACGTATGAAAATGTGTGGCTAGTTCATAAGCAACAGATCCAGAATTTGGACCTAGGAAGCCCAACTCCACGATCTCTTACTCAGTCTATAGTATTTTTAAATCGACATGAAAACACAGATGACCAACAGAAAACCCACCTCACTTATGCTATCACAGCTAATTTTTAGATTGCTTAAATAATATGAATAAAACTATGAAAGTGCCCGAGGAAAACATTGCCTTTTAAAAAATCTTAATGTGGAGAAGTGTTTTACAGCCCATGCAAAAGTCAAAATCAAAGTTGAAAATACTGACAAACCTGATGCATAAGCATTTTAGAGCCATAATTAAAGTCAAAGAAGCAAAGAGATGAAATAATCATAGTGCATATGACAGGCAGACATTAACACCCCCAATTGATGAAGATCTTTTCTTTAACCAGATGGTGATAAACTTGCCAATGGAAAACATGTACCTGCAATTCATAAAAATGAAAAGAACAGGAAAAAATGTGAAAGATGTTTAAACTTACTGTTGATTAAGGAAATTCACCTTTGAATAAAAACATTTTTATCCCACTGGCAAAGATATAATAGATTGATAAAATCCAATGTTGATAAAGGTATAGAAAGACATGGATTTAAAATGGCACAGTTTTTCTGGAGAGCAGGTTGGCACTTGGGCATCAAAATCTCTTCTGTGTATAATATAGTCTAGACATTCTTCTAGGGACTTAAAGCTATGTACATAATGATGATAATCACAGCATTATTTAAAATGACAAAAAATAGCCTATCCTTTTATAAGAGACTCACTAAATAAAAACACAAAATGTAATAGAATATTATATGGCCATGAAAGTTGTGACATGATGGAAAATTCATATCACCATGTGACAAAGTCAAGAAATGTATTTGTATGTTTTGCCCTTCCCCAATAAATACCAGTGAATATTCCTGGTAGCCAATTTGCTTTGTTTTTTCTGTTCCATACTCAGTGACTAGCATATAGCAGATACCTGATCACACTATTTGGGAATTCAAATGGACTGCCTCAAGAATGATATTTTGTAGGAGACAGTAACTGTGAATTTATTTATTTATCTATGGTACTGTGGACTGAAACCAGGGTGCCCTACCACTGAGACACATATCCAGCACTTTTTATTTTGAGACAGGGTCTCCCTAAGTCACCCAGGTTAGCTTTGAACTTGCGATCCTCCTGCCTGAGCCTACTGTCGTATGGATTATAAGATACATTTTATTCCAACTGTTTTAAAATTTGTGGAGAAATGTATAGTAATGACCTTTTTACTGATATGTCTACCTTCAAGCAAAATATAGTGTCTCAATAAATTACCGTTTGCCTTAATTCTTCTTGCAAGTGTTGTTTAAGTCTGGTCTTGACAAGGATACTCATTCATTACTGGGAACATGTCTATTTTTCTGGAACTCTCTTTTCCTACATCTGCAAACTTGAAATGAGAATAATTCATCCAGCGATAGGTGTCTACCTCTAGTGACTCTGCTGAAGAGGAATAGCTAACAGAGCGTTTGCTCAAGGGCTCTGCTTTAGGTCTGCCTTCATTTCAGCTCCAAACTCTCCAGTGAACTCTGTTTTCACTTTGGAAAAAAGAATCTTGCACTGAGCTATACCAGCAATATTTCACAACAAGCTCCTCTCACCAGTTCATTAACTTCACCATGTGATGTTTTCTTTTAGTCACACCACAAATTGTATTTTGGGGTTAGTGCTTTTGAACTATAGTGACAGATATGAATATGGGTAGAAATGGCCGCTAATTAATAACTATTAGGTACTAACATGAAATTTAAAATAACATGAGAAATGAACCCTCTCAATGAAATTATTTAAAAGTTGATAGACCTAAAATCCACATCCAAACTCTTAATGTATTCATCAACATCTTAGGGCATAGTACACATAGTTTTGTGGTGTTGATGATTCTATTGCTGCCATTAAAAATTCAAATAAGGGATCTGGAGCAGTGGCTTAGCAGTTATGGCACTTGCCCTGCATGCTCGAGGACGCAAGTTCAAACCCCAGCACCACGTACACAACAAAGTTTCGGAGCAACAAAAGTCAAATGAAACACTAAATAAAATAAAATTGATCCTCTCTCTCTTTCTTTCCCCCTCTGCCCCCCCCCCCACTATCCGTCTCTTTAAAAGAATTCAAATAGGACAGGATGCTATTAAATGAAAAATTATGACTTTACCCCTCCTCACACCGACTAGAGATGTCGCTTGGCATGATTTCCATTCTTAGGTCTTGGGGAAGTTGCCTCATCTTTATCTTTTATTCCTGTGTTTAAAAGCAGAATATGATTTTCACATGCTCCTCCAGCCCCTGGAAGCTCTGGCTTGTATAGATCACATGAAAACCGTGACTCTTATTTTAAATGTTGACACTGACAGCTCAGTTCATGTCTTTGAGAGTTTATTTAGTTAACCCTTTGGAAATTACCCTTAAAATTTCTGTAACATGTTACATTACACATGTCATCATTTTGAACTTAACATATTGCATAAAATGATTTCTAAGACCTGTATGCTTTGATAAACATGTATTTGCTAAAAAAAAAAAATTAAAGGTCCGAAAGTTATACTTCAATTAACATATATATAACTCTAAGACCATACAATGTTTTCCTCCCTCTTTAGACAAATACACACTTTACTTTTTAAAGACAGTAGTAATCTGATAAACATTTAGCAAATTCAATGACCACCAACACATTGCATTAATTTTTCAATAAAAAGTCTGCTCATACCTTCCCAAAACTGTACTGCTCCAAATAAACAATATAAGTTGTTCTCTCAATTATTGAATCATTGAGCTCATTAAGAATTGTATTTGAGGGTTTGGAGTGGTGACTCAGTGGTTAAAGTGCTTGCCTGGCAACCTGTGAGGATGCAGGTTTGAACCCCAGCACCACATACTCTGCTAAGTGTTGGAGCAATGAAAGACCCATGAAAAAGTAAATAAAATTGATTCTTTTTCTCTCTCTCTCACAGTCCCTCTATCTCTTAAAAAAAAGAATTGCATTTGAGAAGAATGAGCTTGTCAATAAATATATACAAAGAGATATTATGATCTGTTGAAGTGACTTGTGGTCAATCAACTACATCTAATTTTCGATAAGTAGTTCATCTCAATTATTCCCTGCTTTCTTCCTAATCCTTCTCCAAGGTTTTGCTGGTTACTGTATAATTTTTAGTTTCTTTATTATCTTTTATCATGTCAAGTAATAAGCCTAAATATTTTTTATTTTTTCATTAATTTTAGTTTCATTTCTTCTTTGTAAAATGTGGAATAAGAACCCTACCATATCCTTTACCTCCAATTCCTAGATTTGTCAACTATAACTTTTAAGCTATCATTATTTATAAATATTTACAGCATAATCTGTCCTTGTTTTATAAAATCTTGGGTTTTTTTTTTATTATTAAAGTCCCGGGCTTTTTTTTTTTTATTAAGACTTGATTTCTAATAAAGTCTTACTAGTTTTAGTCTTGGGTTTTTTATAGTCTCCTTTTATAAAGTCTCATCCTTGCTTTATTAAGTATTCTGACCTTGGATTAAAAGTTAACTATAAATATTAGGGGAAAATGATACATAAAATGTTATTGTTTTGAAATTATTCATTGCAAAATCAAGTACCCTCAGGATGCACAAGGAATTGGTTCCAGAATCCTTGCAAATACCAAAATCCATAGATACACAAGTCCCTTATACAAAATAGTGTAGGACTACATTTGCATAAATATACACAGATCTTCCTCTATACTTTGAATCATCACTAGATTACTTATAGTACCTAATAAAATGTAAATGTAAATAGTTGTTATACTGCATTGTTTAGGGAATGGCAGGAAAAAAGTCTGTACATGTTCAGTACAGAGATGTAAGTCCCCCACCCTGAATATTTTCAATCCGCAGGTATATAAGACCAATTGGATTTTGATTGGAACTCAGTGGAAAGAAATGTAATCCCTGTAAATTAGTAAAACCACTATGGAAATCCATATGAAGGTTCCTTAAAAGATTAGGAATGGAACCACCATATGAGCCAGCTATTCTGCTTCTTAGTGTCTATCCTAAAGAATGAAAGTCATCATACTATAGTGATATGTGCATACCCATGTTTACAGCAGCACAGTTCACAATAGCCAAACTGTAGAACCAGCCTAGATCTCCGTCAATGGATGAATGGATAAAGAACATGAAGAATATAGACAATATGGAGTTTTTTCAGTAATAAATAAGAAAAATTTGTCATTTTCAGGAAAATGGATGGACTTGAGAATATTGTGTTAAGTGAAATAAGCCAAAGTAAGAAAGTCAAGTGTTCTTTGTTTTCCCTCATATGTGGGAGCTTAAGAGGAAAAAGGGAAAGAAAGGTGGTGGTGGTGGGAAATATCATGAAAATCAAAGGAAGATCAGTTGAGTAGAAGAAAGAACTGGTGAGAGCAAGGAGAGGAGGAAAAGGGAGAATACTGGGGAATGGTCTTGGCTAAATTATATCGTTATACTGCGTGCATGTACAAAGATGCAACAACAAATCTCACCATTATATACAACTATAATGCACCAATAAAAATTGGAAAAAAGGAAATGTAATTCTATTCAAGTTAAATTTTACCATTCAAAGGACATGATTTAAGCAACAAAGTAAATCTTTCTTTCACTCCAACAGTTCTTCAGCATCATGTCAGTATACTTTATTTCATATGTGGAACATGATTTTCTTGTATAAGTTTGTGGGTTTTTTCCTGAAGTTTGTAGTTCTTTTATCTCCCATTAGAAAAGAAACACATGAATCTTTTGTCATATCACTAAGGTAATCCAGCTCCTCCTCCTCCTTTACTCCTAATTCATCTTCTTCGTTTTCTGGTACCACTACTTGATTTCTCAATACACCCTAGACACCCTAGATTGATCTTTAGGGTCATTTATTTTTCTCTCTCACAGTTCCTTTATCTTGACTCTTATAGTCTAAGTCCAAACTTTTATTGACTAGGGACAGGCAACCATATTTTAATTTCTTATAATTTTCTCATTTTTTTCATAAAACCCTGTACTTAATTTATATGTACCATCCCTTCTTCCATCTCTAAGAATAGTAAACAGTAAAGAGAATTTCTAAAAAAATTTTTCTTCCACGAATTATCTTTTATTTTTGGTCCATTGTTTTATTTTATCCCACCATGTGGTGCTGTTGGTTTCTCCAGATATCTAACCATCATTAGTTACTACCTTGTTCATACTTATGAAAGACAGCTTAATGAATTCAGGTACCTCTGTGAATTTCCTCCACTTCTGAGAGACTTCTTTTCTTAACACATCTCACTCTAGGAGGGCTTTTAAAGTTAAGTCATGCCAGTGGGCAGGCTTTCAAGATGGACTCAGAGCACACACATAACCAGAGCTCCACTTTCAGTAGCAGAACAGGAAAGCTTTGCTCTGGAGGACCACATCCTCACTAGGAGTATTAGCTCCCTCCAGAATATTCACTTTCTTTAGTCATCTATTTTCAAATATCACCACGTCAGACGCATTGCACACTAGTCTCTGTGAGCAGATGGGAGCAGCTGTTCTGTGTACTGTACTTCTGCCCACTTCCCCCACTGGTTCACTGTCAGTCCAAACTCCTCTAGAAAGCACGGTGGTTCACACCTGTGATGAACATTTTGTGCTAGGGTTTATAAGTCAATATTCTCTCATCTGCTTTTAAACATGACACATTTGCATAAGAAATCAGGTAATAAGTTATGTTGGGATACAATAAGTTGGAACATAACTTATGTTGAATTAAGAAGTTATATTGGAACAAGGAATATCTACCTTGTGAACTTAACGTTTATTGGGGCTACATGTTAGGTACTGGGGTAAGAATGAGATGTTACTATTCCCCTTGTGCAAATGGAGAACAGAATTTCAGAGAAGTTGAACAGTTTGCCCAAAAGCAGTAATTGACAAAGCCAAAATTTGAACCCAGTTCTTTCTACTACTCCTAACCATTTTCCTATACCAGCTCATACAGGTATTAGGAAAGTCCCCTAATATATTAGGTGTTACACCAGGCTAACCAAAGCATTTAAAACAAGTAAAGCAGCCATGAATATTAGAAAATATTTTAGCTCCTTTGAAACAATTAAAAATCTTCATGTTCAATGATTGAGTTTATAATTATACCCCCAGTTCACTGTGTAAGTTATCATACAATAGGCCCCTTGAGAATTTTAAAGATTTTCAGACACTTTCCAATAAAAAAAGGCTCATTGTTATGTGGTATAGAGGAAAGAAGACAGCTTTTGGAGACAGAAATGACTTTAGATTCTGTTCCACCTCTTACTAGCTATGTAAATACCTAGCATTTATTGTAAGAGTTGGATTCTCATTATATAGCACAGGTAACATGTTCTTTACTGAGTTATGGTGAGGACAAAATTATATTAAATGGATAATCAATATTCAGATATTAGTTCCTTTCTCCCATATTTTACTTAAATACCTTAGAATTAACAAGAAAATGTGTATCTATTTGGTAAACACATAATACTAAATTAAAAATTAAACCTATTGTTGAACAACCATTCTTTCTAGAATATAAACACATTAAGCTCAAATATATCATTGGGTATGACTTGAAATGTGATATGCCCTGCTTATTAGGGATGATTTATTATAAGGGCTTTGAACTTAATCCTTCAAACACAGATCTCTTTTGAAGTATTATATTTACTGTAAGTCATTTATCCTTTTACATCTTCAATCTATAACCAGATCAACTTTGTAATATCATCACTGCATCCACAGCCACGAATTAAGGACCAACCATCACCTAAGACAATGTTGAACCTAATAGTACTTCAACAACTTTGCAGTGCACTTTTCTCCTAGTAAAATGCAATAAGGAAAATGTTCAAATAGAAAATATATACCAACTCACACAGGGGCCAGGGTAAAGAACGTGGACAAAAGCACTTACTTGTACTTTGTTCTCCCATTTGTCCATTCTTTAGATAAAATACTTGTACCCTTTTGGACTTAGAAAATGTAAACAACCCTCCATATAAGGAAAAAAGCCGCTTAATGTGTAAAGTTTGACTGAACACAGCCGGTTCAGACTTGTGACAAACGTCCATGTGCTGTCACAAGGTTCTAACATTTCAACTCTATTCCTGAACTGCTATCTTGTAAAACAAAAATGTAGAGATAGTGAAGATTATTCTGAAAGGTGGATCAAGAGGAAGAAAGAAGACATTATGAAAGAATGAGCAATGTTTAACTAATGTTATTACGAGTTTGAAAGAATCACTGGCAGAGGTGAACCCAGTGGTTTGTTTGGACTGAAAAAAAATCTTAGAATATATACATATGTATTTTTTTTAAGAGAGGGATAATGGTGGGGTGGGGAGAGAATTAATTTTATTTAGTTTTTCATATAGCCTTCACTGCTCCAGCACTTTGTTGTTTACATGGTGCTGGGGTTCAAACCCTGTCCTTGCCTAAGCCAGGCAAGCACTATAACTGCTGAGCCACTGCTTCAGCCCTTATATATCTTAATCATAATAAATATATCAGACAATTTATGTACCTACTTTCCTTTGTAATATACCTTTTCAGTTTTTAATGACTACTCCAATAACTATATTTAGATCAATTTATGGAGATATAATCTTGGTGAACTCACCAAACGATGATATTAAAGGTATTTTTAGAAACTTCATTTAAAAGGAAATATAGAGGTAGCAGTGGCTCAGCAGTTAGAGGGCTTGCCTGGCATGCACAAGGACCCAGGTTTGGACCCTAGCACCACATACACAACTAAGTGTTGGAGAAACAAAGACCAGATGAAAAATAAGTAAAATTGATTCTCTCTTTAAAAAAAAAACAAAGAAGGAAATATAATAAATCCTAGTGCTCAAAGTGGGTACCTCTGAGAATTCAGGAAGTGAGATGAGAAAAGGGACTTTGCTCCTTCAAAATTTTGTAAAATTCTGTGCACTTTTAAAAATTAGGAGTGAACTATCTGTAGGCAAACCTTAAAAGTTTTCTCTTTTTTAATTATCCTCATGCTGTAACCCAATAGCAGAAACAAATGTAATAAAGGAACTATATGGTAAAAGTTTGATAGACATCAATATGGTAGGTAATAAATGCATAGACTATTTGACCTTAAGCAACCTCCAATAAAGGATAATTTGAAATTTTCCCTCACAAATGTTTGCCAAGTTCTTTTTCTCCTGACTTTGTAGTTGTTGTGCATATACCTCCTCTCTTCCTGCACTCTTTATTCAAATACCTTTTTCTTGCTCACAAATCATCCCTTTAGAGAAAACTTAAAAAAAAAGATAGTCCATATGTAGCTCACAGATATAGTTTGTTTAGCTAGCAAAGTACTTGTAGCATTTTTCAATTAGTTGCAAGCATTCACAAAATTGTAGATTTCTCACAAAATTCTATATTCCCTGTTTTGAAAGGCCAAATGATCTGGTAACACACAGAGCCCACATTCATGAGTGGCAAGTGGAATTGCATACAGCAACCCCTTGGCCTGGGTACACATTTTTCAGCTGCCCAGAGCTCCACCACAACCTGCTACCTCACCAATAGGACTCTCAGTGCCAGGCACCATTTAATGCCAGGGGCCGCCCCAGCAACTCTTAGGCTCTCGGAAGGATGAGTGGAGTAGGCGTGGAGGAACGACCTGAACCTCCAGGACAAGTTGGAAATAGACACAGCGAGCTACTTGAGCAAAACACCGTCTGTTCGTTATTGTTGCGCTCTTTTATACAGGTGCCTAAACAATGCTTTCATTATCTGCCTCATTAACCAAATTGACCACCTGTAACCATTTAAACTGTTTCAGAGCACCAGACACAAAATCATCCACCCCATCACCAGTTCATGGTCAAATCCTCATGAACTGCCCCATGTATTGTACAAAAAGGCTCCATTTCCATAAAGGATAATGCTGTTACTAGTTCTCCATACCTGCTTTGACAAAAGTCAGAGATCGAACACTTTCCCAAGACTCTGACTCCCTACTTTCCTTCAGATATTTCTTATTTAGTTATGTTTTAGGCCCTATACCCTAATTAACTACTAACCTAAAACTATTTTGTTACTTACTAGATATTTTGTAGCTATTCTAAATCCTATAATTGTTAATCTTAAGATATTTATGCACCCTAACCTATGGGCTAAGAAGTTAAAACTTAACTTCTTCAAAGACAGGAAGGCAATTTTTACATATACTGTTTCTTTTAATTATTTTGCTTTCTATTTCTAACCCTGCTTTGAAGTCAGTATAACTTCATCCTTCATGACTTTCATGTGTGTTATACAAGTACCCTTCTCATCAACCCATAACAGTTACTTCCAATTTGAGTAAATAGCCAATTTCCAGAAGGGATGGTTTTGGCAATATCCTGGAATGCTGGCTTTGCTGAGCCCTTTCCCAAGTCTGGACTTTGTCAGACAGAAGCTTGGTAGATATTGCCTCCTCAATTTAGCATGCCACTTAATAGGAAAGTAACTTCTTACAAAAAGGGTAGGAGACAATGAAAGGAAGCAAACAAGGTGTCTTGAAAATAGGGGGCAGGAACATGTCTTTGGAAATGAGTTTACTCCCATGTTTAATATTGCAAACAAAGGAGTCTATGTTGAAAGAACCAATCTAATAAACAATCAGAAGCCTAAATGAAAAAAAGGAACGTGAAAAAAATGTAATCAATCTGGTTTTGTGAGGAAAAAAATAAGGATGCTTTTGAAAATTTCACTGCATACTAAATAATATTTCCCTATTTCTAATCCACTTCTCTCATTTGTTTTCTAATTGACACTGTAGGTATTTGTCTATTAACAAGTGCACACAGAAGCCGGCCCCTACCCCTAACACACACAGTCATCTACCACAGCCCATTTCTAAGCCCTGCAGCAGTAGATAGCAAAGGCACTCTGGACCAGTAGGGATTCTTTTCCATTTCCCTCATTTTCCTGCTCCAAGCAGTGGTCTGGAAAGATAAGGGTAGGTACTATAAAAATTCCTATTAACTCACCAACTCCATGCTCCTTCCTCTTACACAGGGAATCTCCCTGTAGGCCCACAGTCTGGAAAAATGCCCATATTGAGTTGAGACCTTTATAAGCCTTTGGTTACAGCTGCAAACACTCAAGGCAGACTTCCAAACCCAGCTTGACCTCTGTGGGAGGGAGCAGAGGGCTGGTCTAGGCTGTTGCAAAACCTAGCAGAGGACTTTACTGTCTGTGTATATGCCACAATCAGATCAGCACCTAAAAAGGATTTGCAAATGTTTCCAAGTTCCAAATCTTGGGGGAAAAGAAAGGCAGGGCCCAACCAATTATGTCTGAGTCAAATCTGGATCCCCAGGACTGATTACAGTGTATGACAATAGATCAAGGGTTCAATGTTTGCTGAAAATACTGTGACTGGAGTTATCAAATTCCCCCTCATTACCGGGGTCCAACCTCTAGGAATACCATTTGACTTAGGTTTCAAAACGAGCTCTCTCATGGGCTCTCTCATTTGATGCAACCAGGGAAGTTGTGAGGAGGGTAGGGTTGTGTTTATACTATCATCTCTAATTTACAGAAAGGGAAATGGAACATGAGAGCTCAGTGTGACTTATTCAAAGTCAAAGAATGCATGATGTTTACTGCACTTTTATCCACACCACCATAAAGTAGAAACATGAATTATGAAACTGTAGCTCTTTCTTTATAGACAAAAACACATTATCCAAAACAGACGTTCTGTCGCAAAATAATTAAATAACTGGAGGACGCAATTCAGTAAGAAGAAATTAAGATTTTAAAAACATTTTATATAGAAATATTTTTACAAAGATTTTACAACACAGTAAATCACGTGATACTGTAGAAAGATGAAGAAAAAATTTAAACCTTGAGAAAAAAGAAAGTGCTTGTAGCAATGTATTGCAGTCTCCATGAAAGTGCATAAAAGGTTAAGGCAAAGTACCATGTTGGTACTGGCATGTTGAGAACTGACTTGTAAAACAGTTTTTAAAATATATACAAACATTTTTTTCTTCTATTCTTTTCAAAAATATTTGAAAGGGAAACTTATGAACGTTCTTGCTCTAAAACAATGTAAGTAAAACTCCTGGGCATAAAACAGCAAAAGTAAAAATGTTATATTCAAGTGTGTAAAAAGTAAATCAAATGATTTCTAAAACAAAACCTTTCTAAGTGAGGGCCCTCTTTCTGTATGTGACCTGCCAGGCTGAAAGCTCACTCTCTCACAGATGAGATGTCATTCATGATAGTGGCTGAGTGAAATCAGAATCTCACCTGAGCACATAGCTTTCGGCTTCTAGTTTCTATGCTAACCTACTGACACATTTAAAGTCCTTGCGAGTGCACTGTGAATCTACTTTGCAGCTATGCATCTACCCGCAGCTTATGTGACAGCCATTTTATGAAGAGCTACATATGCTTATACAATGTTTTGCCCTATCTGATAATAAAAAGTCAAAGGTGCTCTCAAAGATTAAACCATAAATCTTATTAGAGAATTCTAGTAAAGTATTTCAGTTTTCCACATACATTAAGTCCCTTAAGACCAAAAGGATCAATAAGGATAACACTGGTTAATCTTCATACTTGGAAAAGAGCTTGTTTTTAAACTATAACTGAGAATTAAGATTTTAATTTACTTTTAAAAAAGTAAATTGGCCAGACTCAAATGAGTGAATTTTAGGGAAAACTGATCTATCTGAATTCTAGTACAGAAAATAAATATCTGCCAAAGAATAACTTAATTCTCATAATTAACTACTCTTCTTTTGTAAAATTTTATCTACTCCTAAGAAAAGGGGAATTCAGTTTTATTATTATAGTCTCCCCATTCTTCAAATTTTTCTCCATGCCTAAATGAAAGAGAAATTAACCAGCTCATTTCTGCTGACTTAAGTTTCTTAAATAGCTCTTAGCCCTCAGGTACAGCTGTGGTAAAACCAGTGAGAAACACCCAAGCATTTACTGGAATTCTACAGTACAAAATAGCACATGAGCTTGATACACTCTAGTAACAGGGATAGCAACTGTTAAAACTGTCTTACACAACAGATGTATTAGTTTGATTTTCATCTGTAACTTCTTTTTCATCAGGACCACAAACAAAAAGTTGATTGCCCAGAGTTTTCTGGGCAAATCGGAAATACATAATGTGACCCATTGCCACAAAGGAGACTGAAATCAATACAAGCAAGCCAAAAGCTTCAGGATTCGGAGCGAGGATGACCATGATGAAATGCAGAAGATCGAGAAGATAGTTCATAGAGTTCTGTACACCATTTATTATGCCTCTTTCAGATTCAATTACGTTTTCTTGCAGCAATTGTGTCACAGTTAAATCAAAGGACCAAAGACCTATATAATAAAAGATCTTGTTAAAAAACAAATTTTAATTTGTAGTCATATATTCAGATTCTGTGGACATGTGAAAAATGCACATTTTAGCCCTACTGCCTTTAAGTCAACTTATATATAAAGTATTAACAATCATCTTCCTTTAAAGAATTTCTTCTCATTGATAAACATTGGGTTATTCATGGCTTCAAGAAATGACTGTTATACCCACCAGACAAAAATAAATATAATCTATAAACTTTTTAGTTTTGTTTGTCTGTGATTATTTAGACTACAAAAGTAAAACCCTGAAATAAAGGACATAAATCCTGTAAGTACCACTATTTTTACAACTTAAAAGGACCTAAGACATTGTCATGGTTAAAGGGCAAGGAAACTGTTACATTTACTGCTTTGGTTCTATAGCCCTTACAATAAAGCTGTCTTGCTTGAATATTAATGTATGTGATAAACTAATGAACTGCTTTGTATCACAAGATAAATACAACTTCATTTCAAGAACAAATTCAGAACTACTCATCAGCACTCTATTAATGATTACTTAAACTCTACTTTGTAAGAAGTCCTTACATTATGCTTCCTTCCAGAGCTATAAAATCCATTTGTGTGGCAAAGCATATAATAAATACTTGTCAACTAGAAAGGACCTTTGAAGGATAATTTTTATAACTACCATGTCTCCAAAAAAAAAAATCAAAACCACTCTTTTTTGTGCTATCCCAAAGAAATATTCTTTAAATTACAGTTTTTTGGTAGATTTATAGCAATATAAAACTTCTAAATTACTTGACGACAGTTTAATTATTATAGTAATATCTTTTTTAAATTAAATTACATTTAAAGAGTAATTATTAAGGGTTTAGGGTGTAATGCAGTGGCAGAACACTTTCCTCGCATGCAGAAGACCCTGATTCCCAGTACCACAAAAAAAAAGAAAAAAAAGAGTAATATTTAGAGGCTTGGTGTAGGGTCTAATTGGTAGAACACTTGTCTAACACATACATGGTCCTCTGTTCAATCCCAGCACCACAAAATATATATACATACCCATTAAGAAAAACATTTCAAGCCCTAAACATGTTTTAAGTATTATACATACAACATATATGCAAATACAGCTTTTTAAACTATAAAATAAAAATTTCATGTTTAAAGATTAGACTCTACCAGGGCTGGAGTGGTGGCTCGGCGATTACAGTGCTTGCCTTGCATGAGCAAGTACACGGGTTCAAACCCCAGCACCCACGTACACAACTGAGTGTAGTGTGTCAGAGCAATAAAAGCCATGTGAAAAACTCAATTAAAAAAAAATTGATTCTCTCTGTCTCTGTCTCTCTCTGTCCTTCTCTCTTAAAAAAAAAAAAAAGATTAGACTCTTCCATAAACAATTGATTTTGTTTAAATTAACACCCAGGAAACATTTCACAACATTTACTGATGAGTTCTTTGTACCAACTTTCCAAAACAAGATACTATATATATATATATATGAAGAAATTTCTTACCGATTCTAGCAGCAATGACGCCTGCAAATAGCAGACTGACGGAGATTATGGGCACAGATCTCGGACTCATCTCTAGGACAGTATTTGCAGTATCAGATCCATTTGACACATGCATTTCAGTTGTAAAGATGGTTTCAGGTATTTTTGTTGTTGTGGACATTGGCTCTCCTTGTATGAACCTAGAACGGATATCTTCAAAAGGAGAAACAGACAAATCCAAGGGACTTCCAGGCATGAACACAGAGATCACACATAGGATCAAACAGGAAAGCTGTGCCAGTCCTGAGATCAGACCAGTCCGAACCAGGCCACATTTTCGTCGTAGCCAAGTAAAAGCTATTGTTCCCATTATTCCAGTAATAGCTGATGCTCCCATCAAAATACTGAGGATGGAACCACTCAGCCCCTGAGTGTAGGCGTACCCTGTGGTGATACAGTCGAAGCCCAGAACAGTCATGTAAAGAAAAGCAAGACCCATGCCAGCCAGAAACACAGGCTGGTTGTAGTAGGAGACCCATCCATCTCGGAAGGTGCGGAAGGGCTCTGCCATCTGGGAGGCACAGGTGGGCTCTTGCTCACGTTCAAGCTCATGAATGTTGGGGTCTTTCTCACCCATTAGATGAGTTCCCTCCAGAGGTTTTGGCTCAGTATCTGTTAATAAAAGATATTATAATTTGCAGAGGGGCATGGGGAGAGAAAGCCTATCCTAGCATCTTTCTTCTCCTATTCCCTTCCTGTAGGTACATACCCTTGATTACTATATTAAAATATATTTTTTCTTTTACTAATAATCTAAGAATTCCAGCCATGTAACAATTATCATTTTTATTAAATAAAGTAGTATTCATCTTTTCTCATAGAAATTATGCTCTCACCAAAATAAACAGCAGGAAAACTTGCCAGATAAACTACAAAAAACTTTCTGAAAAATTCAGCATCTTATTTTCTAGAGCCCTGTTTAAATTCCATTTACTCATTAGCTCAACTGCCCCTTCTCTTGGGAAATCCCCTTCATGTCCTCACGCCCTTCCACTGCCCTACAAATGGCCATGAACTCTCTTCAGTGACTTCAAGGAATTCTTTTTTCTTTTTTTCTCACTATTTTCCCATTTCTATGCCTCAGTTTTGCCCAGACATCCTTCAACTAATTGTCCTATGTGCCTACTGCTCACATCAAGAGAAACAGCTAGGAGTCCTTCAGTTTCAACCCAAAGATGTTCCCTAGAACCTTAAAAATAAGTCTGATTTTTGGCCTCATCTACCAAAGTCATATATTTAACTTTAGCCACACCTTCACTTAGAATAAAATCTGACACAAATCCAAAATAGTTTTGAGCTTCACCAACATTTAAGGTCTGAACATTAGAATAAAGAACCTTCATTGTGTGCAGCTTACCTTTGTGTATATTCAGCTGCTTTAATTCAGCTTCCTCTACTTTAAGAGCAGCTTTCACAGCTAGAGCAGGGGTTTTCTGGTAAACCTTCCAGAGCAGAAAGTACTCCACACACATGGACACCAAATTCCATCCGGAAATGAAACCACAGCCAATAACTGGGGAGCCAAAAGTCATAATCTGGCCGACAGCCATGGGGGCCAAGATGTTGGTCAGCTGGTCAATCCTTCGTATAGTGGCATTCATATCTACAGGGGCAGATGGAAGAGGCAGGGAAGAGTTCAAATCCATCAGAGACTGGCCATTTACCTGACACAAAGTGGTAAACCTAGAGCATAGATTTCTAGAATGAAAGTCTCCAAAAGCACTCTGAGCAAATTATTTGCTAGAAAAACAGCTGCTTTTCACATTAAAGTTGCCTCAAGAAATTGTGATTCCCTTGGAATTATAGAATTAGTCCAACATCAGCTTTTCAAATGAACACAACAATGACTCTCAATTCATTTTTTTCAATGACCACTTATTAAAATGATTTATTAAATGTCTGTCATAAGCTAGGCACCACTCTCAACACCATAAAGAAATCAAGTATTATCTTTCCCTATCTACATGAAGTTTGCATCTCATAGGAAAAGATAAACAATAAATCATTAGGCATATATAAACACAGTGCACATCAGAAGTTCATTAAATACCTTTTATCATAATAAATATGATAAAAAAAAGTGGGGCTTTGAAGGAAAAGTCCTAAATAAGGTGAGATGAGGGAAGGACTTGATGAAAAAAGAGGGTATCACAGCAAAGACTTGAAGGAAGCAAAGGAGTGAACTATGTGGATATCAGGGAGAAGAAAATTCCAGGTCCAGGAAAATGAAAATATCCTAGGACAGGAGGAGCCAGCCCAGAGTCTTAGATATCTAGCAAAGAGCTCAGCAGGGCCAACAGGAGAGATGAGGTCAGAGCCTAAGGGGAGACAGGCCCAATCACTAAGATCTTACCAACATTATGTGGACTTTGACTTTTACTTTGAGTCAGGGAGCCTTTGGAAGGTTTTGAACACAGAAGAGGCATAGTTTGACGTATTTTTAAAGGTATATCTTGGCTGCTGTGTTGAACAAAACTATAGAGGGAGAGTGAGGAAGGTAGCAGCAAGAGCAGAGGCAAGGCAACTTGTGGGAGATGATGGTGCAGTGCAGCAGGATAGCTTAATGTGGAGAAATAGATACAGTATGTGCTTAAAGGTAGGATCAGGACAACTTGCTAACAGATTAGATATACTTTATGAGAGAAAGGGGAACCAAGGATGACTTAAGTTTTTTTTATTTGTTTTGTTTTGTTTTTGTTTTTTGTTCTCTGAGCTACCATTTACTGAGACACAGAAGATTTCAGAGGAATCAAGTTTGGCAAGTGGACTGAGAACTCGGTACACCAATGTGTAGTGGTCAGGAAGGTGAGAAGGAACTAGTGAAGAGAGGAGAAAAATGAGGAGAGTGTCAAGAGGTGACAGTGTTGCAAACTGGAGGGAGAAATCTAATGCTGCTGATAAGGCAAGAAAGAGGAGTGCTCAGAAAACACTAGATTGGTCACTTGAAAGACAGCAGGGTCTCAGACAGAGTAGAGCAGAACGGGCAAGTGCTTGATCATAGTTGTTTTAAGAGACTGGTGCCAACTCCAGGAGACACCATCTGTGTTGCATTTTCAATGTGTTGCATGCCCTGCAGGTACAATGTGATGCTGTCTCCTGTCCCTATGCAAAGCAAAGTTCTGACCCAAGCAAGCAATTGGAAATAGACTCCTTTTGATATATTTTGCTGAAAGAGGAATAAAAAAGTGAAGGAGGAACTATGGTAAAGATGAATCAGAGCATGCTCATGTGCTGAAATGATACAGTAAATGAGAAGAGAAGGAATCTGAATCTACAGCCTAAGTAGAAGAGCTGCTCTTAGATAGGGTCACAAACAATTCATCAGTAGTGGCAAGAGTAGAGTAACATACATAGCTTCTACTACAAGTAGGAAGAGAGAACTGATGGTGCAAGCAAAAAGGGGTTGTCTTTTCATTTCTTCCATTGCATCAGTAAAATGCAAAGCAAGGTCATCAGTGAAAGTGAGGAAGGGGAAGAAGATCCTGAATGTGTGAAGAATAGGGGAGAAAATGAGAAACAGTCCTCTGGAAAAGTGGGAGAAGGAAGACACCAGAGAAATAGTTTGATCATCTAACAGCATGAAAGAGTCAACTTAAACCCTGTTTAAGAACTTCAAGTGAGAACACTGAGCAAGGTCACCTCTTTTCTCCAGTTGTGTATTCTATCTACTGTGGAGAGCTAGATTTAACCAGCTTCTTACAGAATGAAAGGGACAGAAGGAGAGGGGAGCAAGTGAGTTGAAGGTATACCCAGGAGGTGATCATAGGATCATGAATGGCGTTGGAATTTAAACAGGGTCACAAAGGTAGACAAGACAGGAGTCATGAACAGTGAAAAGCAAGTGGATTTAGTTACTTGTAAGTGCTGCCAGGTTGGAGGACTGTTGGAGTTGGGGTACTGAAAGAGTGAGAAAGAAAGATAAGAGCTGGTAGTTCAAGATATGGATGCTTAAGATTGAGATATGGAAGGGAAGGACCTGGCCATGGGAATGCAGTTATATCAAAATAGAGGACAAGATGAATAAAGACCGGGAGGTAAGAAAATCACCTACTTTCTCATTCCTTATCTTCTAGAGCATACAGAAAATGAGATAAATCTTTAACAATCATTTGGGTCACTAAGGGAAAAGCATCTGTGACTAAGTACATTAACAGAAAATTGCCTTTATTCTTTCTCTAGTTCTTTCTGGTCTTCAATTACTTTCTGATTAGTCCTATGAGTGTACAATGCTTACATGATAACAGGAGAACTTTGACGTGCTTCACCTTTCACTTGAAAGGCAAAGGCAGCATTCATTAATCTCATACATGACAGTCTTTGCAAAGGCTTCACTAACTTCTATCTGCCCTGACTAGTAAGTTCGAACCCATGTACAGATAGAGAAGTGTGGGACTGATCCAAATGACTCAGTAACCTAAATCCATAAAGCAAGTAGCTGAAGAAAACATACAGTTGGATCTTAAAGCTTCATTACAACAAGCAAATTATTTTGTTTAAAATTGTTAACTCTTGAAGCTGGAGTGGTGGCTTAGCATTTACAGAGCCTGCCTGGCATGCATGAGGACACAGGTTTGAACTCCCCCAGCACCAGGTACACAGTGAGGTGTCAGAGCAATGGGAACCACATGAAAAACTAAATGGAATTGATTCTCACTTTCTCTGTCTCATTGTCCCTCTCTATCTTAAAAAAATTGTTAACTCTTTTCACTCTCTCAGTTTTCCATTCTCAAGAAGCATCCCAGTGTCACCAATTCCTATTTTTTATATGATACTTAGAAAGTTAATAATGCTGAAGTGTCCGTACAAATATAATGTTAGAAAACAACTTTTATTTTTCTGAATCAGAGTAAATTAAATAACATTTTTAAAAAATAAAAAACTAATCATTTCTTTGGTAACAGCCTAGAAAAAGAATTAGTCTTCTGAATGTGCAAACATATGCTCTTTACAGAATTATATTTATTCTTATATAAACATATAGATATGTGCTCATATGGTTCCAATTTAGTTGTTTTGAGGTACCATGGTGGCACAGACCACGCCATTAAATAACTATTTTTATTATAAAGGGTATATTACATATTATAGAATAATTTTAAATAGGATTGCTAAGCGACAAGCAACTAGTAGGCTTAACTATCTCAAATATGAAATCACATGAGTTCACATATGAAATTCATCTGATAGCCATAATTAATCCAAGCTAACCAGCACATTTTTCTTCATAATCAGCAAGAAAAACCTCAGAAGATATTAATAAAGAGCAATCCACAAAGGGAAGAGGGAAACAAATAAGGCATTGGATGCAGTAAAGTATCTGGGAAAAGGAAGTGAATTCAAACAGGTTAGACAGACTATATAGCACAAGAGAATGTTTTAATAGAATACTAAATCAAGTACCTGGAAAGTATCTGGTTAACAGATTCATTAACAATATGTGTGAGAAACAATGCCTCTTTTGTAGCTTTCTAAACTAGATAGTTCTTTAACCTCAATGGCAGTTTCCACACAGGTAAAGCCTCCCAGACCAGTGCCCTATCTGGGTTTCTTACAGTCTCTGCATTTTTATGGATATATAAAGTATTCCTGATTGGAGCAAGCGTGTCTGTGCAGACATGGCTGCACAGGAACACAAGGCGGCAGCAGCAGTCCCGCAGGACTCCCACCACCTTCTTCCATCTCTGTTCTAATTTTCCTTTATCCACCTCCTTTTTCTTTTTACTCCTTTAAATCTGCTTTATAAGAAACTCTAGATGCCTAGAAACTAGATTGCTTGACCTGGATTCTTCAGCTCTGCAATACTCATATACGGAGGGACAGATGAAAAACTGCCAGTCACAGTGAGAAAGGTACCACATAACTTTGTGGGATATTTGGATTTGCTTTTTATCTATACATATTAGGACCAAAAATTCAGAGTAACTTTCTTTTTAACAGACTTTAGTCTCTTTAATAGACTTTATAGGATCAAAATGAATTAAGAAATTCAGGTAAGCAAAATAAAACCATTTATAAGGCAACCTTTCCCCAAAATAAAATATATCCCAAAAAGTATGTGGTTTTTCAAAAATATATCTTCTTGTACCCCTTGAATTATACATGCTTAACGAATATGTGCAAAAGTAAAAGAAAACAAAAAAGGGTAGTCTTATCTTCTAGGTCAATGTGACAAAAAAAGACATGGAATTAGGGAAATTTCCTGCAGTGCAGACTCACTCTTGTTATACCCACCCTCTGAAAGCCTGTGGTTTTTCTATCTCAATTTTGATCTATGGCCACAAAGTGATGATTCAAGCAAATTCTACTTCTTCTAGACCTTCCAAAGACTTTGTTCTCTTTCAATCACTACCTCCTCCCTTTCTTTTCTTTCTTTTTTTTTTAAATCACAAGATCCCATTGAAACAAAGCTGTTTGCTAACCCCAGCACGTAATCTTGCCTTCTGTGTCCTGAAATAAGCCACTTAAGTCATCAAGAATGGTTTTCTTGTCTGTCAGGATGGTTAGGCAATGTGTTTGTGATACTCATTATCTTAATGACCAGCAGAGTTGATTCAGCTGATCTAACTAGTGTACCCTTCCTCCTCTACTGTGTAATTATCAATTCAATTTGTGTCTGTGTTACATGGGAGGAAGGAGAGAATATCAAGTGAAGTGAGGAGGGCATTCCAAGCCCAAGCAATATTGCTATTTTAGGACAAAATGCTTTGAGAGCACTCCACAATCTTTAGCCACTTGTACATTTCCAATGAAATAGGATTGTAAGCTTCTTAAAAACTATGTCTGTCCTCTATTTTTTAACATTTTTTGAGATGTGATCATTTTATTAATTTATCTCCCCTACTACAGCATGCTGTGAAATTTCCACACTCCATTTAATTTCCATAGGCATCTGTTCGAATGTAAATAACTCCCAGGATACCTAACTTTCTTTGATCATTTACCCTAATTTAAAACTAATTATTATACATTCCTTTTTTTTTTATTCAATAGACATGGTCTAAAATTAGGAGAGGTTCATCATCAAACAATCAAGAACAGCAGTGTAATGTTAGAACAAGCCAATACTGGGGCCAGACCATGGTTTCCCCTCTTTGGGTTCCCCATGGTTCCATGTTTCACTTTACTTAAGCCCCAAGTTAATTGGATTTCTCATGGAAGTTGGAGGTTCCCCTCAAATTAGATTCACCCATACTACCTCCGTCTGGTCACCTTGATGTTCTTCCTATTCCCTTTCCCCCTCCCTACCCTCCTCCCTACATCCCCCAGGAATCTTAGCACAGTTCCCCATGATCATGTAAGAATTCATACATGTTGAGGTAACTGTTAGGTTAGCCATATAACAAACTGTTTCCACTTCTATTTTAGCTTCCACAATGAGAGAAAACATTTGGCCCTTGAGTTTCTGAGTTTGGGATACTTCACTTAGCAAAATTTTTTCCATCTCCATCCATTTGGCTGCAAATGCCATAATATCATTTTCTCTAACAGCCAAGTAGTATTCCATTGTATATATGTACTAATTTTTTAATATTTTGACAGCAATTATATTACATGCTACATAATGTAATGAAAGTTATGAATTATAACTTTAAAACAGAAGAAACTATCTTCTAGAGTCCCTCCTATAACTAAGTTGTTTGTATTTCATGTGGAGAAAAATAATGCCCATGGTATTACCCACAGATATGACTAATAAAATAACATGTCAGATTCTCACTGTTATGTGTGTTAAATATTTAGAAACAGTTTGCAGAATTTAAAAAATTTCAAGAAAGATCTTCCATTTTCCAGGTTTGAACAGCATAAAAGAGTAGTTAACTTTCCTCTAAATTAACTTTACAACAGTTAGATAAATCTTAGCATGAAGATTTACAAGAAGGTTAAACCCTATGCCTTCAATTTATTGTCTTAACACATACCCAGAACAACAACAAAAAGGGTTATATTTATTACCACTGATTTAAAATGAGTCCTAATGTATCCATTTAATTGTAAAAGAAAATCAAATTACCTGCTAATCTGCTTCTGTCTTCTCCTGCAACAACCACAATCCAATCCCTTTGGATTGTGATTGCAGTAGCAGTACTGGCCAAATTTGCAATATTTGCAATAGTTATAATCAGGATATAGCAGGAAGTCTAAAGAATTACAAGAAAAAATTGAGTTAAAATGTCAGTTTATCACACTATGCTTACCTCACTGTACAAGGTAATTTAAAATGGTCTTGTGACAAAACAATACATCTTTAAATTTAGTTTTATTTATAAGAAATCATTTTATTTTGCATGCATGAAACAATGAAGTACCAGTGATCAAGCTAAAGAGCATATTGTCCTAATCTGTAATCATATATAGTAGATATAAAACAAAAATTATAATAGTCACATGAACATTGATGTGACATAGTTATTAGAAAATGGTACATAGTGGTGGTTTCTTCCACAACATATCCACTGAAGACATTGAAGGGGAATTGAAAAGTCCTGTATTTAATTAAGTCAGAGTTCTGATACTTTCTAACTGCATGATAATGGGTAATCAACCAACTTATTTTGTCTTAGTTTTATCACTGACAAAATGAAGGGAATATACTTAATTTCTAATGCCCTGCCTGTCTTAGAAACTATATCATAGTGAGTCCAAATAAATACAAGAAGTTTCCATGGTGACATCAAGCTCATTATTTCTCACCACATCTCAGCCTCCTCCTCTTTCCATCAAGCTACCATGAAATCATAGTGTAAGAACTTACATGGTATCCCCGAAGAGGAATAACAATTATTATTGAAGGAACATAATTATTAGTGATTAATGTGTACATAGGGATAACATTTCTTATATAATGTAAACAACTCACAGAATAAAATAGAGCTAAAAACTAAATTATATAACAAACTTTTAGAAATGCCATTAAAAACAAATAGGACATAATTTAAATTTAAACAATACATAATGAGTGCCTACTATGGGCACAAAAAAAATGCAAAGGAAATAGTACAGTAGACATGGAATGAATGTTAAAAAGTCAAATTTTTAAAAGATACTCCCTAACTTTAAAAGGTTTTAATCTTCACCACTAATAAATACCCAGTGTTCTACCATCAAGAATCCCCATTGAGAGGGGCTAGAGCAGTGGCTCGGTGGTTCACACACTTGCCTGGCATGCACGAGTACACAGGTTCAAACCTCAGCACCCACATACACAAATAAGTGTCGGAGTAATGAAAGCCATGTGTAAAACTCAATACAAATTGATTCTGTCTCTCTCTCTCTCTCTCTCTCTCACTGTCTTTCTCTCTTAAAAAAAAAGAAAGAAAAAAGAAAAAAAGAATCCCATTGAGAACTTACAAGGACCCATCCATGGTACATGGTCAGAAGCTCATTCTTATGTAAGAAAACCATCATCAGAATGATGCCACACAGGATCACGGAAACATTCTGTACTACCAGCGAAGTTTGAGCCACTGTACGGAGGAAGAAACAAAGTTAACTACACCAGCATGTTTTCATGGGGCTGTTTTCTCCGCACATCACTGTTCCACGACATCACTGCTGCATATGCCTAGCTACTACATGCAAAAGGAAACCTTTCCAAAGTAAATTCTTCCTCAACTACTTCCAGTTTAACCCACATCACAGAAAAATAGTGAAATGTGTAAAAAAAAGGTACCCACAATTTTTTTCTGTTGAAGTTATAACTACACTTTCATTTAATTTATTCTCTTCAAAGTTTTTTACTATAATAAACAGAACTACTACATAGATAAGATCATCCATCTCTCTGCCCTTTATTGGTTAAGCTAAAATAAGAACATGTAGGAAGTTATAAAGAGACCTATGATCAAGGTTCTGGGTTCAGCATAGAGCACAGCAAATAAATAAATAAATAAATAAATAAATAAATAAATAAATAAAAGGTGTTAAGGACAAAGTTAGGGAAAATTATGGAATCTGTAACCTCCTACATGGCAGAGTTACTCTGGTGAGATGAGATGGACAAACAGGAAAAACATGCAAAAATTTGCCAAGAACAAAGCAGCATTGACTTTCTTTTGGCATAGAAATGCTATTTGCTGTGGCTATGAAGTTCTAAGTTCTATCTTCCATCACAAAAAAATGCCAACTCTCTTAGTGTGAGGCATTTAGGTAGATGAGGTTCTGGAGAAAGGCAGGCAAAGACACCTGGCAGTCTCTTTTCTGCCATTCACTACATAGGTGATCCAAGGGAAGGAGGGTACTTAATGTCTCTTATGCCTGTGTCTAGAAGGTGACCATGGTTACCTGTCTTCCCTCACTTTATAGGATCATAATGATGCTCAAATAAAATATTTATGAAAGCACTTTGAAATATCTAAGGTATAATTACAGCTCTTGTTATTTGGAATAATAAAGCTTATTCTGGCTTATAAGGTCATATCAAAGAGTCAAAACAACTGCTTTCTAAACATAGTCTGAAATAAAATCCCAACACATAACTCATTCATTCATTGCACAAGGATTAAACATCACTTAAATGAGATTCTCAGCTTTTAGGACTGCACAGACCAGAAAAAATGAATGTGAACAGATAATTGTAACTACGAAAATCCAAAAGCAGAGGTACAGATAAAGCCTCATGGAAGCACAGGGAGGGGAAATGGTAAAACTCAGCTTAGACATTAGCCTAACGATATTAGGGAAATTTTTCCATGAGGGGAGACAAATCAGTTGATTATATATAATAACCAGGAGGCTATGATCCCATCACATGCTTCTTTATCCAACTCAACATCCTTTCCCAACATGTGATTGTAGTGCTCAATATTCATAAGGTTTATATATTATAGTTCTATTTTTCTCTATATAGATGTAAATAATTACAATTTTTTTCTAGGATACAGAATTTTTTTTTCCATATCTGTTCTGGTCTACACATTCTCAAACCAGAAAAAAAATCATCTTGACCATTTTACTAAGTAGCATCAAGTCCTACAATTTGATAATTCCATTGCTCTGAATGTAGAAGTAGTCATCCTGAACCAAAAGAAACTAATGATACATTAATCTGTCCCCAGACACAGGGAAGGTCTAAGGCAGACATGGCCAGGTCTAGCATTATTACTTGAGCAATTCAAGAAAATTTTACCTTAAATGATTGCCCACATTGCCCTTTTATTCTAAACAACTAAATTGCTCAATCATTTCACCCCATTCCTGCATAAAACAGAATTACTTCATTCTAATGCTCTATAATAAAAGTCAATATATTATTTCTCCTTTTTCCCTAAAAAAACTATAATTCCACTTTCCATGATCCAGATCCACAGCTATTCTCCCTTGAATCAATATTTAGTTTTCAATTCCCCTACACAAACCTTTAGATGCAACACAGTAAGCCAGAGGACAGATATTAAAGCTGTCCCAGGAACATCACACTAAAGCAACTCCAGTTCACATCATGGTTAGAAAGGAAGCCAGAGTTAGCAAATTTTTAATGTTTAACATGGTTCCCAGAAAGTGGCTAGAGTGTTAATCATTAACATCTGAAATTGATGAACTGCCAAAAAGACAAAAAAAATTCTATTAGGTCAACATTCTGGCATCTCAGTTTTATGAAGGAGCCCCAAGACCCTGAATCCAGAGGTCCCTGTCACTGAACCACCATCCCTCCAGTGTGAAATGTACTGAGTGGGGTAGTAACAAAGATTTCTCTCTTAGTTTGTTCTTTACTTTATTACAGAAGAAGCTCTACGTTGATCCCACAAGTACTGGAGCTTAGTTGTGTAAGGTCACTCACCTTTAAGTCTGGCGTTCTTATCCACCCAGTCACCAATGATGGCTCCCAGGACCAGAACAGATCCTGCCACCACCAGCCCATAGACTGCAGTCAAGAGGAGACTGTTTCCGTAGAGCTCCACCAGGAACACAGACACCGCAAAGTGCCACATTCGATCTCCCTTGAAGAGGAGAAAAATGTTATCAAACATTTTTGGATTTTGGTACACTGTATTCAGGGAGTTGTCGTCTTATCAAAAGGTCACTTTTCTGGCCACATCAGAAGATTTCAAAGTCAATAATTATTCTATGGATTAAATACTGGTCAGATGTTAAAACTGTTCACCCCAGCAAAATAGAAAATATTCCTGCCCAGTTACTAAGTAAACTCAAAAAAAGCATGATATCAATGAAACACATTCTTATTATTCCAGGAAAAAAAATAAAGTTTCCAGACCTAAGATGGGTTTTTTAAAACAAAATCTGTTCTCTATCTGCCTATTTTTGATTTGAGAGGGATTAAAGTAGTCTGCTGTGGAAAAAGAACTAAATTTTACTACAGTTTATAAACAGTGGTATGCCTTCAGTGTCAAGAAAAAGTCATCTCCCCAATTTGTAAAATAATAGGAATGAACTATATGATCTCTAAAGATTCCTTCACCTCTAACATTCTAAAAACAATGCCCTGTTTCACAAATTTCAGAATCAAAACTGCAGAGCAATCAGAAAGATGAAATCAGTAAGGGCAGATTCTGGCACCACATGAACAAAGATGTCTACATAAACTTAAATGTATAAGTTGTTATTTTAACATTTTAATACAGCTGGGTTTTGAAAGGTGGAAAAAATATGCTATTTTCCAGTCTGAGTTCCTTAAAGATTTGATCCTAGGTGGCAGTATTTACATTCCTAGATATTTCCAGTCTGTCAATGTCCTCATGAAAAATTTCATGCATTGGAAGAAAATTATTACCCTGATAGGTAAAATTATTTTAAAAATTTAATAAAGCCAAGGCTACAATCTTAAACATTCAAAACTTAAGCTGATACATGCTAGCAATCATTTACAATAAATTTCACTCTAGACTAGTAGGTCTCAACTGAGGGTGATTTTACTATCCAGAGATTATCTATCAAAGTCTGGAATTATTCTGGGTTACCACAACTGCAGAGAGGTAGAGGGACACTACTGGTATCTCCTCTTGAGGAGGAGACAGTCCTCAACAAAAAAAAAGAAAAAAAAAGAATTTTCTGGTTCAAACATCAATACTATAGAGGTAGAAAAACCATGATTTAAAAGATGAACATAATTTTGAGCCACAACTTGAGATGGAGCGGTGGCTCAGCATTTACAACACTTGCCTGGTATGCACGAGGTGTCAGAGCAACCAAAGCCATGTGAAAAACTAAATAAAATTTATTCTCGGGTCTGGAGCGATAGCTCAGCAGTTGTGGGGTTTGCCTGGCATGTATGCGGACATGGGTTTGATTCCCAGCACCACATACACAATGATGTGTCAGAGCAATGAAGGCCACATGAGAAACAAAATAAAGTTGATTCTCTCTCTCACTCACTGTCCCTCTCTATTAAAAAAATAAATTAACCTAAGATTAGGACCTTGGGAGATGAAATGGAAATTGCTCCAATTCTCCAATTTCCAAAGGGTTTTGGTTTTAAGAAGCAATAGACTGTACACTCAAAAAAACCTAAGAACTGGGTAAAGTCTAAGTAAACACTGACCAATTACCCACACATTCCTTCTGGGATTCCATTTTCTGCCCTCCCACTTGCTCTCCTCATACTTTGATAATTTGTTTACAAACCTATCTACCCCTACTGGATCTGAGAATAAATGAGCATGGTCATTAAGCCATTTAATAAATACCTATGGGGTGGCCACTATGTACCCCACGCTACTGCACTCACTACAGCTTCAGTAGTGCACAAAAATAATAGTTACGCTTTCATGTGGCTCACATTCCAAAGAGCGGACACCAAAGACAAATCTAGCACAAGTCAGACGATGGTAAGTGCTATGAGGAAAAATAACAGAGGGGCTGGAGACTTCTGTGAGCAAAGAAATGAAACCTGCAGGAAGCGAGGGCTAGAAAATGGGGACATATTGGGGTACAAATGGAGACAGTGCATAGGACAACATAAGATATGAGCAACTGGCTCCTCTTTTTCACTGCCTTACCCTGATGAGTTTTTTTTTCATAATTACTTTCTTAAAGCCCATACTTAATTATAAACTCCTTTAGCAAAGGGTCTACTTCTTTCATTATTTTGTATTCTGAATAGCACAGAGTAAAATGTATTGATCCATAAGCACACAGAAATGAAATTAGAAATAAAAAGCCTTCACTCCCACATAAATCTACCTTGAGATAACCTTCTACCTGAAGGCTCCTATGTTCAACGTACAGAAAATCATGATTTGGCAGTGTTGGCAGGGGATGGACAAATAGATATGCACACGTGTATACATAAGCATACATATTTTATTGTAATAATATCAAACCATGTGCCACATGAGAAAAAAAGTACAAAAAGTGAATTACTTAGAGTGTTCCTCTTTTGCACTCCTTTGCAGTGAAAAGTAAAATACACTAATCTTTATATATGTAGTTGAGGTTTTTTTTAAATCTAATTTTCTCACAAGAACTCCCTTTGCTCAATGTACTGTAAGGTTGGAACAAGCATCTGTCACTTTTTTTGTGGAGTTTTAAAAAAAAAAAATCCTTAACAAAAAATTCCTCCTGGAACAACCACAGCTCCACTAAAGGAGCTGACACATAACCTATCAACCAAAGGTCATAGGAACCTTACATTTAATCAGTATTTGGAAACGAGGCACTTTATTTCTCTGGGAGTTAGGTCTAGACCAGAAGCTGAGAATTTCAAATGCTATTTCCATTACCTGTAATTGGTCTTTTCAAAACTTCGTAGTTACTGAATTAATTTGGAAAACGGTTGGTTCAGATTTATTGGGGGTTGTTTCAATAGGTTTCTACTTAGACTTATTGGCTTTTGAAATTGAAACAAGCTCACACCAATTCTACTTTGTTTGCACAAATTTGCAGAGTCATCCCTGCATAAGCATCTGGAAAGATAGCACCCTGCTTTGCCAAAAAGTCATCTATGAACTGCTATTTCCTAGAGGGCCAACCTAACTTAATAATTTCTCAAGGGCTTGGTGTACTGATTTCTTCATATAATGGTTTCTATTCAGGTCTTAAAAATGACCCAATAGAAGCTTTCAATCTAAAAATAATATTAAAAATTTATTTTCAATATTCTTTGTCCTTCTTTACAAGACATGCAGAGAGTACACTCAGATATAAAGCTTTTAAACCATATGAACAACTGCTAATTTTTTTAAAGTTTCTAATGGTCAATCATGAAACATACATCCAATATCTTTCTGAGGTCATTCTTTTTTGGAGAGGGGAGCTGATGAAGGAACCCTGGCCAAGAGAAATACTGGGATTCTTCCAAAACCACTTACGAAGTTAGAAAACTGTGAATCAGTTGCTGATTTTCACTGGAGATGATGCTTTTTAGCAAAGCTTGAGATGCCTACATATTCTGTAACCATAGAAAACAATTTTAAAGACCAGAATTTTGTCACTCAGATATTTGATCCTGGGGTCATGTATATTTAATTAATCTTAGAATTAAGATGCTATGATTAGCCTATGTCAGTTGCTCCACTATGCTACTGTGTTTTCATAGTGTTGCATACTATTTTAACAAAAGAAAAAGACAGGATGTCCTAAAATGTGAAAGAACAGAAGGTATATATGAGACATCTTTCCATTCTTTGTAGCAGACATTATCATTTACCAAGCCTCCTAATGCAATATACAATATATAAATAATGCAACTATTCCATATCTGTTAATCCTGTCTTTGGTAGTTGTTGATCTACATAAAGCATGATACTCAATAATTAAATAGCACTTACTAACACCCATGGGAAATGCCTTTGATGAAAATAACTTTTGTATTAAAACACTGTCTTTGGATGATTTATATCCTTAGCTGCATGACAGAACTGGAAGTGGGCTTAATACAACTGGTTGGAATTAAAGTAAACAAGAAACTGTGCAACCATATTGTAAGAATCACTGTACATTCTCACTTACCCAAGTAGAGAGAGAATGACCCAGGTAGAGGAGGAATTTTGCAGAGGTCAGGTAGTTTGCTAAGGATCCTGCAAACACACATGAAGGGGAAGTTAATAAGCATACTCTGTCACTCAAATGAGATGAAGTTAGAATAGTTACCCATCTGTTTTATTTAAATGATATTAAAACCTACTTTGATACAAACCATGTACATTTTATTCAGTCGCCTACAAACTGGTTCATTTAGTTTAGTTAACACCATTCACTGAAATTCAGCTTGACCGATTGGTCAATAACTGCTTATCTCGACACACAGTGAAGAAATTCTTGTTTCAACATTCTTTAACCTCAGTTGTTTTGTTTTGTTTTGTTTTGTTTTAACGCAAGGCAATTCAAATTGTCCAGCCCACTCCACCCTTGCTTGTGTGCAAGCCCCCTTTCTCACAGGTTTAATTTCCTTTCTTCCTTAACCCCCATCAAAATAGAGGTCAAAGGTGTATTTACAAAGCACTTTGGTTCACAACGAAGCCACATTCCTCCAAAATCTGGCTGGAGTCGCTGCCTCCAACGTCTCACCTGAGTTTCCACCACATCCACTTGGTCAACTCAACTCACCACAGCATCCTTCCTGGTGGTTCTGATCTCTTGCCTTGGTCATGACACCAGGTCCTCTCCCCCTGCTTGGTCTTCAACTGCTCCAGCTGCTGCCGCTGCTGCCGAGGTACTTAACAGGAGTGCGAGGAACTGGAAATAGCACCGCTAAAAAACACAACAGCCTTGTACAAAAAGACCCCAACGACTACTGTGGCAAAGAACAAAAGAAAAACTACCCCGGGGGTCTTCTTTTTCTCTTCTTTCCAAACTTAGCTAACACTGTAGCTGAAGTTGGAAAGGCAAAGCCTTATGGAACCGGGTGGGAGGCTCGACACGCCGTGAGACCCCGAGCCAGCTCCAGCTCCAGCTCCAGCCGCCGCCGCCGCGGGCCGGGCCCAGCACTTATACCGAGCCGGGGGCGGAGCTCCGCGCCGATCGCGGGGCCGCCTCCTCCCCTTCAGGGACACCCGGGCGTCCCCGCGGCGCGAGGCTGAGCTCCCGCCAACCCCGTGCGCCGCGCGGCTCTCCACGCCTTTCCCAGGAGTGGCCCGCAGGGGCGCAAACGTCCAGCTGGCCGCAAACCACCTGCGCGGCCTGCGGGAACCTCCGCTTCGGCCAACTCCACTCGCCAGGTTTTCCCGCTCTCCGGGAAGCAGCAAGAGGCGAGTGGCCAGGGGAGTAGGAACGGGACGAAGGTGGGTGGACACGCCGGGGGCGGCGTGGAGACTTTTTGCCCAAAATCAAGCGGCAGGGGCTGGAGGGACAGGCTTCGCACTGGCTACCTGGCTATTCAGGGGAGAAGGCTGCGGGGGCAGTCATTATGCAAAGCTACAGCCCTAGCTGGAGGAGGCAGGGGGTCTCGGTCGGTCTCTCTCTCTCTCCCCCTCTCAAGAAAATAAATTTTAATATAGATATCTAAATAAATATAACCAATGTCACTGAGGTCCCTTTCCTGGCCTTCCCATTCCGGACCCCCTGCAGCAGAGAATGTTTTTCCTTCCTAGGACAGCATAGCGGGGCTTTCCTCCAAACAGCAGAATCAAAGGACAGGAAGGGGCTCAAAGATCAGAGTCCAGCCCTCTTCAGAGGAGTAAACGGAGGCCTGGAAAGTAAGGTAGTGTAGCGAGTTAACGACCTACCGCCAGCCAAGAACTCTGCTGTCCAAATCCTTTCTGGAGTTAAAAACAAGGAGGCAGCAGTCCAAATAAGCCCTTCACCATCCTCTCTTCTGCTTCTTCTGCATGCTCTCACCCTGCCACTATTCCCTGCTTCCCCTCCAAATACCCCAGCATCTGACAGGCAGTTACCAGGAATACTGGTTATCCCAGTTGAGCCCTTGGGTATGTCCCTAAGATAAAGTCATTCGTTGACCTCCTGGAGGGGCAGGTGAAAGACTCTAAAGAACACCAGGTGTAAGCTTCAGTTGACCTCTGTTTACTCCCGCTGTGCGAAAACCTTAGGGCATACCAGCCCCTTTTACCAGCCTGTTGATTGCCTTACCTTTATCCATTTTGCTAAAACCCCAGGAGTGATCTTACACATTGAAACTCCTACCAGATTCCACACTTTGAGCACCAGCGGGCAGGCAGGCTGACACCTGGTAGTGAAGGGAACCATTCGTGAATATATGCCCTATATCTGGACTCTAAATCAGAAGCCCCAGTGGTCTAAGGGCGGGGTGCAGCAGGATTCAGTTGGGATGTGGTCTGGAGGTTAGAGATAGGGGATTTACAGTCTACTACTATAAACTGCTTTTTTTCTCTTCAAGCCCTCCTTTTTTCCTTTCTTTCACACACTTTCAAGTTCTTTCCCTTCACTTGTCTGCTGAAGTTGGAGAATATGTAATGTATCCATATATCCTTGAGAAGTAAACCAAAGTATACTCAAGAATACTCAGATGAGGAACTTTAAAAAAGAGGGAACTGGTAAACTCTTACACATTATGACAATTTCTCATTAGAGCTGAATTTTATTTATAGGTCATCAAACAAGGCACAAAGGATAACAATATTTTGCACATTTGCCACAGCATGCCTCCCTAACAAGAACCCCCAAGTGGTTTACTTTAAGTATTGCATGCCATAAGGAGTGTTGAGCTATCCCCAACTTTCGGTTGGTTAAAAAAAATTAATTACCATCTACACTGTCTGAGAAGTATTTGTGGAAATAGTAGCTGAGTCAGTATGTATTTCAAAATGTAATATGGGATTTCTGTTCTCCATTGTCACTAGAAGGTCCCTGGATGTCAAAACTGAGAAGATGATGAAAAGAACAGATGGGAGACTACAATGAAGCAAGTAGGAAGGATACTTTAGGAAGACAAGTGAGATCTGTTACATCAAAACCAGTGAGATGTGAATAGTCAAATTAAATTAATCGGGGCTCCTGAAATGGTATAGAATTGAAAATGAAAATGGAATAAAATCCTTCAAAATACCTGCAAAATGTAAAATGAGAAATTTCCTGGCCTTGCATTGTCGGTTATAAAGCACTGCTTTAAATCATAAGACCCTACTGGCTCTTTCTCCTTCCAAGGAAACATCTGACTAGTTGAAAATTAAGATTTCTTCCGAAAGTAATTTGTATTTTTCCTAGAACATAAAATACACAACTTTCCTGTCAAAAAGCCATACAAGCTTTCAGGATTTACAAAAAGAAAAAAAAATGCCCTAAAGACTAATTTACAATTCATTGTCAACATTTTCAAAAGTTTGTGAACAGGTTAACCAACTTTTAAAAAGTCCAGCCAGAGTAAAATGTATATTCTAGTTTAAAATTGCAAATAAGTATTTATGGTTGGAAAATAAAAGGGGTATCATTATTTCATTTTTAAATTGCATTTTCACTTACTTTCCAGGACTCTCAGTTTCCTCTGCTGTATCTGATGTGCTTACCAGGACAAAGGCAAAATAAAAAATGATCACTTCTCCACTGCTCTAAAGAAAAAAAAAGTACTAGGGTTATCACCAACTATTACAGGAAAAGCTCAGATCCAGGACAGAGCTTCTATTGGGTGTGGAACTTTTTACCCTAACTTAAGAGCTTAAAGCCACATTTCTTTTTAAAAGCCGTTCTCAATGTTATAGGCAAAATTCAAGAACTGTTTGGCATTTCCATAACCTACGACTGAATGGTACCCTTGAGAAATTAAAGTTCATCGCCTACTCTGAGTCATAGGCATCTAATTGAAAGATGTTCCCAGGGAAGTATCTATCCTCCCAGGTTTTCTTTTTGTTTGAATATTGCAAATAGATTTGACCTTGAAAAGTTTTTGTGAATGCTGAACACTCCTCTATCAGATCCCCACTCCTTCACATACTCATAAATACAAATACGAATAATAGTCTAGTTCTAGTTGAAAAATGCAGAATTTAGAAGAGTCCAAAAAAATGTAAATCCATAGCTACAGAAAGCTTAGTTTTCCAAATGTCCCTCACTGGATGAATGGATCCAAAAGTTGTGGTACATATGTACCATGGAATTTTACACATCAATTAGAAACAAGGATATTTCAGCCTTTGAAGGTAAATGGATGGCTATGGAAGAAATTATGCTGAGTGAAATCAGCATAACCCAGAAAACCAAGGGTCGAATGTCCTCATTCATCTGTGGAGGCTGGAACTAGACCCTGGCCATTAAGAGAAGTGGTCTAATATCAGGTGTTAAATCCAGATATCATTTAATGTTACACAACTTAATACTTTTTTTAGAGATGTTGTGGGAAGGGGAAGAGAGGGATAAGGGTGGGTAATTGGGGGGTGCACTCAGGGGTAAATCCAATTTTCAGAATCTATATGCATTATATATTATTTTGTTAAAATTTGTATGATTGTTCAACAAATAAATTTCTCAATAAAAATATAGTCTACAAAAAAAGAAGTAGAATATTAGATATACTTGAAATTTTCTTTATAACTCTAAAATTTCCTGTTTATTCCCTCTATTATGAGTTTATGTGTTCTTACTAACCACTTTTTATATGTTTGTTCCATATGTTCATGCCAACTGGCCCAAAATAGTACTGTTTTCTGTGTTTGTATAATTTATGCAAATGGTATGTTACACATATTGTTAGTAACTTTTTTCATTCTTCATTGTGATTTTGGTTTATACTCATATCTGTAAAAATATATCAAATATATTCAATTTAACACTTTAAAAAAAGAAAGCTTAGTTTTTGTCAGGGGCTGGGTTGAGGTGGAATAACTAATGAACACTTACTGGGTACAAGGTCTTCTGAGGTGATGAAAATGTTCTGAAACTAGGCAGTTGTGCAAATGGTGAATGTACGAAAAGTCACCAATTTGTATAGTTTAAAATGAAATAAATGATGAATTTTATGTGAATTTTTATTTTTTAGCACTGTTTTATTTATTTTTATTGTGAGTGTATTCGAATAGACTGATATGATTCTCCTGAACTTGACAATGGGTGCTGTGACCTAGGCTGTGTGTTGCTATTTCTTCTCAGGATTTTGGTTTTATCATCATTTTTCCCCAAAATTTAATGGTTTCATAGTTTTTTGATAACAGTATCCTCATATATTCACATTCCATTGTTACTTTTCTACTTCTCCAAAATTATTGTATTTTCACTTTGCAATAAGCAACTTTTTCCTAAAAGTATTTTACACATAAATATTCATAAAATGTTAAATAGTGACAATATAACTATTTTTTATTAATAGAGAGAGGGACAGTAAGAAAGAGAGAATTTTTATTTAGTTTTTCATGTGGATTACTTGCTCCGACACTCTGCTGTGTAAGTGATGCTGGGGTTTGAACCTGCATCCCCACACATGCCAGGCAGGCGCTGTAACCACTGAGCAACTGTGCCAACCCCAAGAAACACACTCTTAAAGAGTGCAGTTTACCTTTCTTTCTACTAAAGATTTTGGTCTCTCAACTTCTGCTGGCTAACTCTTTCCTATTACAAATGTAAAGTCCATTCTTTTATATTCTTTCTTCAGGAAAAGCAAAAGTCAGACACAACAACTTCCCTTTCACAGTCTCCAACTACTACTCAGCCTTGCCTTTCTTGGATTGTTTAAACAAAAATAGATTTCTTGGATACTCAGTAATTTTAATTGGTTTTCTTCACCCTTTTCAGCTGCATAGTTACTTGAAAGGCCACCAACAGAAGAGAGCACACAGATCTCAGATCTTTTAGAGGACCTATTCATCCAAGCAAATAATTCCTGTTATACTTTCTCATAGCTTTAATCTTCTGTCTCAGACACTCCAGAACTGAATGACTGTTTCTAAGTAGCACCTTGAGGCTGATTCTTACTAAGCTGTATATTCAGGAAGTTTGCATTCTGGGATACAGACCTAAGTTTGAGAGTTCCTTAATGTTTCATTTGGGGTTTGGTCCACATGTCCAGTGCTAGAGTCCCTGTTTTACAACTCCCTCTTGATATCCTATTAGTTGTGTGATCATTATACCTGCTCTTCTGTTTTTTAGTTCATTTTTTTATTTCAGTATTTTATTCCCATACTGCTACTATTTTCTTCATCACAACTCATAAAATGCCTATTACCATAGCATGTCAATGATGAGTACAAGACATAAAAGACAATGCACTTTCATAACCATGAAATCCTTAGACCATATCCCTAGTCTTGGATCCTTGAATTTGTACTCACACAGACCAATAATGTAACAAGGAAAACCTAAGGGCTTCTACTTTGTTTAAAAAAAAAAACACAGGAAAAGAAGATCTTTATCATGTGACCTAACAATTGTAGTCTTCCTGGTACAATTGAAAATACTGACTGAATTGATTATTTTTAAAAGGCTAAAAGTACAATAAGAAAGGCTTCTCCCAATAATTTGTCAGAAATGTTTTATTGCAGTGTTATCTACATTGAGCCACATATATAACAACAGATACCATATATTTGGAGTGCTATATGAGTGGTAGATGTGAAACAAGGTACTTACCAGATACTATCTCATTCCATCTTCACAACACCCCTATGAGGTAATACTGTTATTATCCCAATTGTACATGGAAGTTAAATAAGTCACTCAAGGTCACTCAGCTAGATAGGGTTAGAACTGGAATTCATGCTAGGATTCAAACCTAGAGTTTGTGAATGCAAGGCCCTTGCTCTTTCTGCTTTGTTATTCTGCCTCTCACCCATCTAATAAGCTTGGGATGATACAGGTGACCAATAAACATAATTATAGCTTTTTCTCCCTATTGAATAAAAATGACAGAGAGATGGGTACCAATAAGGTCTTGGAAGTAACTTATCATTGATGGTGGAGACCAGCAAAAATACAGCTGGTAGGATGGGATACCTCTGTCCTTTGGTGGAGTGGAAACCTCATAATACCAGAAGCTGTTGGAGAATTTCAGTGAAGGTCCAGTCCTCCTTTCAGAAACTCATACATCTATATCATAAATAAAACAACATTAAATAGGTTGGTAAAAACCTGAGTTTTATATTTTTGGATATGAAAAGGGAGAATAAGTAAAAATTAAAGATTTGGGGGGGTGCCATTTTTATTTTTATTTTTAGACTGTTTATTACTGAATCTTGTAATCAGTATTAAAACATGTGGGAGTTGAGGCTTAACAAAAATGTTTGTTATCTCAAAAATAGCCAAGAAGAATTTCTTGGCACTGTAGAGGCAATTAGAATTTTTAAAAGGGTCATGACCAAATTAAGTAAAAGCTATTTATAAAACAGTATTATATACAGATTTATTATTAGGTAGAGGACATAAGTTTTTATGGTACCAGAAGCAATATAGTTTAGAGAATAATTGTTGATATTTAGAAAGTGTTGTATCGAGAACTATAACAATAGCATTTGCATTTGCATAGGTCTTTTCAGTTTTAAATGTGCTTTCATGTTTTCTCACTGAATCCTTTACCAAATATACACCATCTTTGATTATGGACAGTGTACAGGAAATCAATCACAGAGTTCCATTGCCTGAGCATGCACATTCACATATATCTGCATTGGTGTGTGTATTTGTTGCTCTGGAGGTAGAGAAAGTTTTTGCGATAGAGATTGGTGATGAGGGAGGGGTATTATGGTTTTGGAAACAAAAAGGAGAATGTAAGGGACTGAAAATAAAAGTAAACAAAAGAGCAGGGTTTGGAATGAGAATAATTAGCATGGTGCAGCCAAGTTTCAAATTAGAAATCAAAATGCACAGTCCATCTTTGCTAATAAGCAGCTTTTTTGTCTTTGGGAAACATTTTACCTCTATCTAACTAAGGTTGGTTCCTCATATGTAAATGAAGGCATTAGTTTACCTCTTGAGATCAAATTCATTGAAATTATCTGTGATTACATAACAGCAATCATGATTATTTTAATTTTAATGCTTAAATACCTTTCTATATAATGAGCATACATTGATAATGAACATGTTATTTACATATCCAGAAACAAAAAGACTAATTTAAACCCTCTGAGGTTTTCATTCTTTCAACATCCTGAGACTTTTTTGTATTAGTTTATGCCATATCAAAATTGAGATGAATAGGCCTAACTCAAAATTTTCTTCAAGGACAACGATCCATAAAATACTGACTAAATGAAAATTTAAAAGATTCTGAGTTGGAATAATAGTTTTGAAAGAAATCTCAATATATCTTCTTATCACATATAAGTATTATTTCATTTAAGAGGAAAAACGGGTGATGGTTTTGTATCTGTGCACCTGAATTGGTTCCTTTATTATGGCTCTAGCTAATTGTGAGGTATTCATTAAAACAGTTTATGAACTTTGTTTATTTTCAGAGTACTTCATCTATCTACTGAATTCACATATTCATAATCTGAAAAAGTAATACCACTAAGAGACCTTAGCTTGGTAAATATTCAGGTGCTTCTGCATGTTAATTAATTGCTTTTGAATTGTTCAGTGCATCTGTTGTCTGAAATGTAACAGTGAATATCTGAAGTTTTGCCTCCTGGAAAACATCACATTTACATGTAAAGATTACACATGTGAGTTGCCCAAAATAAACAATATCTGTGGCTTGAATTGATTAGAAACACTATTTTTGAGGTTACCAATCTCAAAGAATGTGTCCATGAACCTTCAGGTTTCATTTGATTTTGGAAGTTCAGCTTAGGGTGGTTTCAACTTCTTCAAGGATTATTTTGTTAGGTTTACCTGATCCTCTATCAACTCTGACTGTGAGCTTCTCATTTTTCATCCACACCCTTACCTTCCAATAGATAGTAATGGACAATTACGGGACTATGGCATTCTCAGCGTCTCACTTCTCACGAGGTGTGACTTTGTCTCATCTGTTTTGTATTCTCCTCAGCACTAAGATAGATCCATTCTTAATAAAGAAAAAAAAAACATAATGCAATCCTGGGAAGTCACATTAGAAAACATTAATGTTTTGACTAATTTAAAATTGCAAATGAAAAACAGCTAGACTATAATTTTCAGTGTGTGAGGATGAAGGAGATCATTAAATGAGTTTAGTTGTTTCTTCTTAGTACCAATTACTTTAGATATGTATAATTTGTTTTTCCTTCTTATATGGCCAATCTCTTGCCTTTAAAGTATATGTGGGCTGATGTACGGTGATGATTAATTGTGTGTCAGCCCTTCACAAGGTGGATCATCTAAGCTAAAACTGAACAGTAAGGATAACATGGATTAGGAAGGGTTCACATTTGTGTCACAGGAGTCCCTTATGTACCACTTTTTTTTTTTTAAGTCTCACTTTACAAGAAGTTGACCAGCTCAAACAAGACTGTAATCATAGCAAATTAAAAGTATTCATCTGCCTATTATGAGCTTATACTGGGCTGGTAATTGGACATTTAGGAAATAATCTTTTTCTAAAACCTCACAAACTGCGTTAAATTGGTTTTTATCTTTGATTTTTGCTGTTTGGATCCAGGGAAAATCTAGCACATTTTCTCTTTTCAAACTACTCATAATTTTTAAAAGTATGAGCATATGATAATCTGATTTCTCTTTTTCACGTAAATCAGTGGCTTCTTAGCTCATCCATGCCATTTGTCTCAAAAATGTTTTGCAAATCACGACAGTGTATGAAAGTACTATGGTATAAATGTCCCCAAAATGCCCTAACTCTACCTTTTGATCAAATTAACTAGCAAGTTTCTTCATATAGAAGATTAAAATAACTAAATTTTCTGTTCTCCACCAAACACATACTTTGGCGACCCAACCAAACATAAAATTTCAGTCATAGATATAAACTGTCAGTTCAACACATAAAGAAGTGGCTAATTATTTCATAAACCATTTATGTGTATAAGGATCACTAGTTAAAACATCTTTCTTTCCCTTACACATAATGTCCAAGCTAACTCTGAGTGTAAATACTGTTCAAACTGCATAACTCTGTCGCCCCCTCAAGGGAAAGGACACTTCTCCACTGGAATCCAGTGGTTCTGAAATTGAAGGGGCAGGGAGAAGAGTAGGTATTAGTAGCAAGAATAGTGTCACATAATTTTCAGATATACTGTTTTAGATTATGGGAATATCAAAACCACTAAAATTACTTGTGTCCATTTAGAGTGGGTCTTGCACATTTTTGAGAGTCTGTGCCAGATAATGTAACAAGTCACCATCATCAAATAACTTGTCTCACCACTCTAGTAAATATTAAGCATTTGTTCAGTATGAAGTTGACAGGATGCAATATTTTCCTGGTAATATTGGAACAATTCCACAGAATGCAGAATGGGTGTCAACCTCACAGTTTCCTATTTAATAGATTACACAAAATCTGAAGATTTCAAATGTGGGTTTTTTTTCTCTTTTACGTATTCTCCTTCTTTTTTAGAAATTATTTTCCACACTACAGTCCGTTGATTGCTACATCCTTGGACTTTACCATAAGAGAATGTCATTTCTGAATTTGTGCTCCTAAAATGAAACCTATCTCCATTAACTGTCAACTGAGGACTAGAAGCCCTGGCTGGTAGTGGTTTTTTAATTGGTTAGTAGGTTCATTTACTTACTTTTGATTCTTGATTTTGATTTTTTTTTACAATTTTTCAAGTGAGACACAGACCTAAAGGACAGGTCTTGTTGCAAATCGCATATTTAAAAAAGACATCTGAGGATCATAACTGTCAGGAGTTGGATAATGTTCCCTCAAAACTCACATGTTGAAACCGAAACCCCTAGCATCTCAGAACATGACCTTACTTGCAAATAAGATCAGTGCAGATGTAATTAGTTAAGAATAGATCATACTGAAGTAGGTGGGCCCTAATCTAGTGTGACAGGTATTCTTAAATAAGGGAAAAGTCAGATGCAGACACACACAGGAAGAATACCATGTGAAGGTGAAGGCAGAGATCCACAAGCCAAGGAATCCACACAATTGCCAGCAATTCATCTGGATCTAGAAGAGAAATGTGGAAACAGATTTTCCCTATGTCACTGGAAAATACCAATCCTGCCAATACCTTGGTCTTTGACTTCTCGCTTTCAGAGCTAGGACAATAGTTTCCTGTTGTTCTAAGCCACCCAGTTGTGTTACTTTGTTAGAGCAACCTTAGAAAATGAGTGGTACAATTAATGATAATTCCTCAGAGAAAATAAGATTTGACTTCTCCCAAGCATTGATGTTTCTTAGGATTAAACATAATCAAAGCAAAAGTGATTAAGATTACTGAAGCAAAAGCATTCATCTAATTTCCACCAGTTTTTTTTTTTTCAGTTCTGCTGGTTGAACCCAGGGCCTATGTGTGCTAGGCAAGAGGCAAGTGCTGTACCACTGAGCTACATCCCCAGCTCCACCTACCACTTTATTATAGGCAATGTATTATGATAAAAAATTCTTGGGAAACTAATTAACTTTTGATTGTTTATCATATATGCTTAAGTTTTAGAGTGAGAGATTGCACAAAGAACATTCTGTGATGCTGATATTGGATATACAATATGCAATTAGTGAAAAATTACAGCATCCTATTATGAAAATAAATTTCAACATTACAACAGGAATGCTAACCCTTTTCATATAAAAAATAACATTAAAGCCTTTGCATCCAAGAGGAAGAGAAAAAACATAATTTATATTCAACAATAAGAAAAATAGCAGTGGCTAAAGAGTAATGAGTTTATATTTTTTCTTTCCCCTTTCATAAAATCAATACAGGGAAAACCCCAATTTTTCTTTCTGCTCTAGATATTAGAGACTTGGATATAATGTATAACAATGCATAGTCATTTGTCAGATAACTAGAATCCCCAAAGTGGTAATCTAAGATCTAGGTCTAAAACTAAAATAAATAAATAAATAAATCTAGGACTCTCTTAGGGCATGGTAAAACTCTTCAGGGAAATTAAACCTTCTTGCAAAGGGGGAAGTCACCACTGAGGAGGGAGGGTGAGAATGAAGAAGGGAGAGAGAGTGACTGACTGATTGACAGTACCAGTACTGTCCAAGGAAAAGAGAACTACATGAAGGTAGCCCCTGGAAAGGTCACAACAGTAAATACAATGATCATTTGTTTTGGTCACACGTATTTGAAATATCCCTTAAAGTCATCTAATTAATTTTTCTTTCATTTAATCCTCACCAAGTTACCTAGTATTTGTTAAATTAATGTCACAGATCACATGATACTGGATAGAGGGAGTATTAGGGAGCATTCTTTTCCCTGGGAAGGAATATGCTTATCTGAAAATTAAAGCAGCAGTGTAAATTAGTATCTCTTGAGTTCAATAAATGTGATGATATTATAATAATAACAGATAAATTGCTAACACACAACACTTACTATGTGCTTGCCACTCCTCCAAATGCAACCAATACTTCATTTAACTCTCACAGTAAATCCCATAAAGTAAGCATGACAAGAAAATTGAAGTTCATGCTGCTCAGGAAATTTTTTACCGAATTTTTAAAACTGAGACCTAGGAAACTAAACCCTTGGCTAGTAAATGATCCCTAAATGTGCACCAGCTTCTTATACCTGACTTGAAATAAACAGTTTAACCAGCTATACTACTATGCAAAGCAAGAACCTGTATTGTATCAGCAACTCTGTGGACAATTCAATTCTTTCTTGAGACTTAAAACTGCAATGAAGAATTACAAACAAATTTTTATAAACAAAATTATGCCTTCTTAGAGCAACTGTGAGTGGTTCATTCCCCAACTCATTATCTACTTAGCAGCCACAGAGTGTAGAGATAGTGTAAAATAGCCTGATTATTTAGGGTATACACATTATATACAATCTGTGGTCACACTATTACTGTTTTAGAGGTAGTATTGTATTCCTCAAATGTAATTTACTTTAACATGTAAGAAAGAGTCTTCACATATCCCTTAGAACCACTGTAACTCTTCAGAATGTATGACTAAAAGTTAAATTTGAGGTGCCTGCCTTCCTTTTTTAATTCTCCAATGTTTAACAGTTAAACTGAAACAAAGTATAACATAAAACAGTTCTCTACATTTAATATTTATCATTGAACAGCAAGATTTATTTAAATTCTATGACTCTAGTGAACATAAGGTATTTTTAAGAAATATGACCATAGAATATGACCACAGGAATTGTTATATTATTAATTTAAAGTAAACAAATTAAAATAGCAATGAAAGAAGAGGTAAAGGCAGAAAAACATGAGGTGTGGTTTACCAATCTTTTATAAAGAGGAATTTTTATATCCCATAAGCTTTGAGATAACCAAAGAGGTTGGGAGAAGAGACAAAGCTGGAACACAGTAGACGGATACCTTCCACAGGTTCTGAGCAGAGCTGCAGGAGGGGGACAACCTTGCTGTCTGTCAACAACATTTCTGCAATTCCTGCTTGATGACAGGCACTGACCAAGATGTGGAATTACATAAGTGAGCACAATGAACAAGACTCCCGTCCCCTGTGAAGTTTATATCCTCCACAAAAAGTTCATTGAGATAATGATCCCTTAAACTACCAGAGCTACTGAGCACATCTGGACTTCCCCCGAGATGCTCTTGCACCCAGCTGCTTGCAGATCTCACACACAAGAAGTTTAAGAGCAGACAAGATTTGTGGATCTAAGAGACAAGACTCTTTTTTCAGAACTGAAAAATCCTGATTTCCTCCTGCCTTGAGTCCTGAATAGATAAGACAACAATACCAACTATAATCAATTGTCTATAAAAATAGCAACCATGGAAATACTCAGAACGTTCTAATGGGACAGTTTGGGCACATAACAGCACTTAATATTTTTTAAATTAATGATTAATAATTTTAAATCTGTTAAAAGATCAGTTAATTTAATATTTATTGTATTACATGAATTCTTGGATACTTTATGAAAGTGTTTGCCTTATTTTCCCTCTTAGAAGGAATAGTACCTGGATATTGCCTGAATAAAAAGTATGATTTAAGAATTTAAAGTAAAATATAAGGCTGTTTGATGAAAATGGGGAGTTTCTATATTTTATGCTCTAATTTCATTTACATCCATGAGAATCCTATTTTAAAAAGCAACATGAATTCACAAGAAGCCCTTCATCTGAGCAGCCTCATCTTATTATGGCAGATTCCAGGAATGGCTGGCTGACCCTTATCTTTAAACTGAATGATGTTGAGAACTCTGAGAGAAATCATAAGGATTGTTCTCTTTTATGAACTCAGATAAACAATCTGAGGAACAAAGTGAAGGAGAAGAATTTAGTTTGATGTGTGAAAACAAAAGGAAATGCCTACTGAATTTCTTTCTAATGGAATAAGTGAGCCATGTATAAACAGGCATAGTGCAAAGAAAGGCTTATTAGATAATTTAATTAGAAGAAATTCAGTATCAGACTGGGGGTATAACTCAGTGGCAGCGTGCTTGCTTACATGCAAGCTTGCTTACATGCTGGTTTGAAACCCAGCACCACAAAAGAAGGAGAAGAAGAAAAAAATGAAATTCAATACTAAGGAAATGTTCTTGTCTAATTCTCTAACTGTCAAACATGAAGAATATCCAAGCATAACACCTCGGACAGAGGGCTAATATCCAGAATATACAAGGAACTAAAGAAACTAAACACCAAAATCACAAATAATCCAATAAATGGGCTACAGATCTTAAAAGAAACTTCTCACCAGTGGAAGTCCAGAAAGCCCATAAATATATGAGAAAATGCTCTACATCATTAGTTATAAGGGAAATGCAAATCAAAACTTCAATGAGATACCACCTCGCTCCTGTTAGAGTGGCAAAAATGAAAAATTCGAACAACAACAGATGCTGGAGGGGCTGTGGGAAAAGAGGAACACTGTTACACTGCTGGTGGGACTGCAAACTGGTTCAGCCACTATGAAAAGCAGTGTGGAGACTCCTCAAAAAATTAAGGATGGAACGACCTTATGACCCAGCTATCCCACTTCTGGGTATTTTCCCAAAAGAGTTAGAATCAGAATATTACAGTGATACGGCTTCATCAATGTTTATAGCAGCTCAATTTACTATAGCTAGATTATGGAATCAACCCAGATGCCCCTCACTCAATGAGTGGATACAAAAACTTTGGTACTTATATACAATGGAATACTACTCGGCCATTAGAGAAGATGATATTATGGCATTTGCAGCCAAATGGATGGAGATGGAAAGAATTATGCTAAGTGAAGTATCCCAATCTCAGAGACCCAAGGGCCGAATGGTATCTCTCCTCAGTGGAAGCTAGAATACATGGAGAAGCACTATGTTAGATGGCTAAGCTAATAATAACTTCAAATTGTATGATTCTCAACACAACAGGGAGATGACTCCCTAGGATACTTGGAGGTGGGGGGAGGGTGTAGGAAGAACTCCTAGGAGACTGGAGAATGGGAATATGGGGGAATCATCTCAGAAGGAGATCTCTGTCCTCCACAAGATATCCATTTAACTCAGGAGTTCTTCTGGGAGAAACAGCAGCAGGAGGAACCCAAGCTGGGCATCCATGATATGGCATTAGCCCTGGATAACTAAGTATATATACATTGGTTCTTGAATGTTTGATAATGTTTCCCCCTCAATTGTATCTCTATATCCATCTAATAAATTTTAAAAATGAAAAAAAGAATATCCAAGCATAGAGTTCATTTTTTTAAAGATTTTACACAATGTTAACTGATTCTATTATTGGAAGCAGCACATTTTTGTTCTTCCCATATCCTTATCATATTATCTTCCTGTTTAATTGCCTCTTCCATAGTCTACTTACAGCCTGACAAAAACTGAAAGAAAAAATTTTAACTACCTCTACATAGGAGAATACTTTACCTTCCCAAAAAGCATAGGAATAGGAAACCAACAGCAAGCTGCCTCAGTGCAGGTAGAGGAATCATCTCTGCTTGGGTTGATTCTTTCTTAGACCAAGTGAAGATGCTGGTCATCCCCAACAGGGGGCAAAGAATGAGAAGGAGATAAACAAAACCCACAACCTGAAAATGAGAAGCTTGTGTATTTTACATCTGAACTTCATAGTAAAACATCGTTATTTTTGAATTATCATAAATTTCCAACATGACACACCCATATTAATATAGAAGTCCAAATTACATTCAAGGGCCATATGTAACCACATAATCATCTGTTAATTATCCTTGCTAATAGAGGCTGGTGGTAAAGACAATCCCAAATATCTTTTTAAAAATCATTTTAATTATGCGATGGATAAATTCTAATATCAATATATTATACTTCAGGTTTGATGTTGGTAGCTGACACACCCATTCTTTCAAAAAGTTTATGTCCAGTGCCGATGGAAACTAAGGAGATATAATGCGTTCCCAAATAATTTAGGGTCTGAGGGAAAATTGAAGTTGAGAAATAAACCAATTTCTAACACTTAAGAATCTTGAGTCTCAGGGATAAGGAATTTAACAGGTGATCACTGGTTTATGTACCTCACAGAAAAGGGAAAAGAAGTTTTCTAGAAACTTTTGATCTTCAAAGTCAGAAATTAACATAACGTAAATTTAGTAGAGGAAGCCAACCTGGGGCGCATACTGGTGGCAAGAACCAACTGGCTTAGAACCAATTGGATCAAGAACAGAGGAGCATTTATTATTTAAGAAACAGAGGATAGCACATATTATTTGATAATAATTTAATGTGTGAAAACTTCCAAAAGGGAGTTTCTATACATTCATATCAAAATATTCACAATTGCATTCCAATACACACACACACACACAGAGTCACACACACATATGTCAGTGCATAATTTAAAAAACCTAAGCAAGACCACTTCTAAAACATAATTATTGGGTATATTTCATGATAAATTCCTAAGCTGGACTTGGGATAAAACCCAAGATACTGCTGGCCTTTTCCTAATTAACTACATGGAAAGCTCCCAGAATGGATGACATGGAATGACTGTGAGCTTTTTTGAAGTCAGACACTAGTTTTTATTCATTTTTGGAAACCCAGCACTATTATAGTGCTTGATACATAGTCACCGCCCAACAGATGTTGAATACTTAACAGTGTGCTCCTTATAGGAGTGTAAGCCTAAGATAGCTTCCTGGGGTGGGAATTTGTTTGCAGATTAAAATTCAAATTATTTTTTTAACTTTTTCTGTGAACTTTTATGAATCAGTTCTTATCCATTTGGTCATCTAGAAAAGAAGCTGCCTGTTGGAGTGTTTAATGTATCTAATGTGTATAGAAGTCCCCTTATAAAAGTACCAAATTACTATTACTAACTGAAAACTTGTTCTTTATATACTTACCAAGGTGTCTTTAATCCTCATATTGAGAGTATTTCCAATCATGGCAAGTTACTCCTAGCATTTTTTTTAAACTCAGTACATTTTAAGAACTAAAAATTTACTTCCAGTTATCATGTGTTTTTATTGCTTTTACCCATTCCCAGATGGTTTCACTGTGATTCTAATTTTTAAAGTCTTTGCGTGGTCTCTTACCTTTTTAGAACAAATGAAATATTTACATTGAAAGGGTTATGAGGTAAAAAGAAATAATGTGTAGGCCCTTAGACCTCACTGTTTAGTTCAAGGGCAGTATGATTTTAAAGCTGCTTACTGTACCCAGACTCAGATAAATCTGAAGGAATCTTTTGCCATTATCCTGATAATTGCTATGCCTAAGACATCACTAGTCCTGGGAACATGAGTCAGTTCTAGGGCTTAGATGACCCAGAACCACCAGGGAACATCCATACTCTGAAATAAACTTGAGTCCTCAGGGATTCCTTGAATTCACTTTTTTCCAATCTCTGAGAAGCCAGGGAGGTTACCAGCATGGCACTTCCAAGGGTCCCCTCCACTTCTGCTGCTGATATGTAGGTCAGTCACAGATTACTGGTACTTCCAATTCCAGGTATCCCTTTGAGAGTCCCTGTTACTCTTTGGTCCAGTCCACAATTGGTAAAAACCTACCTGTCTTCACTGCTCATAAAAAGACGGGAAAATACTAAAAGAAAACCAAAGAAAGCAATAGCCAATTACAGATTTTTAAAAAATGGTTATGCTGAAATGATGCTTTAGGAAGAGGTATACTAGCATTGTTTCTTCACATGAAATACCGAAACACTCCTGTATAAACATATAAGAAATTTGAAAAAGTAAAAGTTGTAAGACACTTTTGTTGTATATTTAAGGACTTAAAGTACACATCTTCATTTCATAAAAATTAAAAATAGAAAATCTTACGATTGATGAAAATAAAAATCAAACTCCCTAACCTCTCTCCACTTTCTTTTATATCAGAATTAATAAATTCCCCAAAAATATAATTCTAAAAGACAGATTATTATTGTTTTTATTTTAAAATCACTTCCATAAATATGTGTTTTGTTATGTTTAAAATCTTTTTGAAAAGCACATAGTTCTTAGATGAAATTTATTTCAATAAATATAATGGAGTGACTTCTATAGGTAAGAGCCCCAGGGAGACTACAACACACATTATAATCCATGGCGGTTATTGTTAATTTCTAGCCTACTTTAAAATAGAGGCAAGGAAAGCTAAAAATCACTTTCCCAGAGTTTGCACAGTTGGCTAGAGGTAGCCATGTGAAGTTTTGGCCAGTGATATGAAAGAAGTCTGCTGGAGATATTTAAGAAATCCTTTGCTCTGGGATGTAAGAAACAGATAGGGTTAGCACCCAACTCTTCCTTCCTCCTGCACCGGATGCTGCAGTGCTGCCTGGAGCGGTGGCAGTCATCCTGCCATTAAAAGAGTCATAGTGATGCTGGTCCTGACAATACTGAGCTGCAAATGCATGTCATCAGCCACCTACTGTCAGATTTTGTATCCAGTGAAAAAGATAAACCCTATCCTTTTAAGTCACCTTCAGAGATCCGTGGCTTAAAACCATAAGCATTTGTAACTGTTAAACTCTTAATAAAAGTGTTTTTAAGTGTACAAATAACCCGTGAAGTTTCAAAGAAGGAAATTACAAGCAGCAGAAAGAATTAGGAAAGACCTAAGAAAGAACTGGCATTTGTGCTGGTTATGAAAGTAGGGTGAATATCAGGGAAAGATTATTCTATAAGGAAATGTAAACTAACTGCCAACTGTGGAGTCATTTTCTTTGCAGTTTTTCTAAATCTGAATTTGTTCCACTTACACATTTAATACTAACAAAAATTAATACTTTCTCTTTAATAACATAAAGATAACTGGTTTAATTTGTTATTTGGGGGAAAATGCCCCAAGATTACAAATAATGAGACATTTTACAATTTTCCAATCCACATGAAATTATATTTTAAATGCTGCTTGAGTAACATATTTATTAGAGTTTATTTTATCATTCTCTACTGTTTTTTAACTATGAAAACAAAAACATCCTAAATCCAATTTACTCATGATAAATTATTGTTTTTTAAAAATAGCTAATGATTCATTGTGCCCTTCACAAACCTGATTATTACATGTATATATCCTAAAAATAAATATAATAACAATCTCCTTGCTTCTGCATAGATATGGCATCAAAATTACAGCATCGTGCAGGCTTAAGGTCAATGCAATAAGTCAGTATTCTGATTCTAACCAGCCCAAGACAAAGCTGTTGATTAAAACCAAAAGTCAGTAACAACAACAAAAATCACATCTCAGTAAAGGGGAATGCATTGTGACTAATTGTTTATCAGGTTCATAATATCTTTCCTCAGCATGGGAAAGTCCATTTAAAAATGCTGACGAAAAGCCAAATGTTCTTCTAAAAATGAGAGTTCTCCAAATTCAATCCAAGTATGAAGATGAGAAATCTAGAGTGTAAAAACATTGAATAACAGATGTTGGATCAATTTATATTCTCTGAAACAATCTCTAAGTAAATAATTTTGGAATTTGCCTCATTTATATATTGCCAGGTTTTTGAAAGTATGCTTAATTCTGAGATTACAATAACTTTGGATATTTTAAGCCAAGGTATCAACATCAAAAATTCTGTCTCTCAGCTTTCCCAAGCAAATTAAACAATCTTAACAAGTTATTTTAGTATATAGTTAAACATTTAGCAAAATAAGTTACATTAGAAAAATAAGCTGACGATTTATGGCCTCTAAAAAAGCTATGAATTTTTAACATTTAATATTTTAGTAATTTAACATGGGTTTTTAATACTCTATTTTAATATTAATATTCAAAACACAAGTGACAGTTTAAACCTGTTCACAAATTCCCTGTGCTCAGTAGAGATACATAATATGTGAAATTATTTTTAATAAATAAATGTTCCGAAAAGGGTATTTGCTGGAAAGAGTCCCAGTTTTACCATATTAGCTAAATAAAATAAAAAACTAATTAAACAAGAAAAAATAGCTTTTTATTTTATTTTGTTTAATTAGTAGTTACTTTAAATATTTAACACATAGAACTAATGTATGTGTATATACTTGAATGTGTATATATATGTGTATATGTATATATGTATGTGTGTATGTGTGTGTGTATATACATACACATACATATATATATGTGTCTGTGTCTGTGTGTATTTGTTCTGTTGTCCCTTCATAACTTCAGGAAGCTGATCTATTTATGGCAAAAGCACATTAGTCTTGGGATATGCAAGTATCCATGACTCTCAAGTATCCTAGGATTAAAAACTAACTTATTTTACTTTTAAAATACCTCAACTTGGGGCTGGAGTGGTGGCTCGGTGGTTACAGTGCTTGCCCAGCATGTACAAGTACACGGGTTCAAACCCCAGCAACCCACGTACTCAAATAAGTGTCAAAGCAACTTAAGCCATGTGAAAAACTCAATAAAAATTGATTCTTCTCTGTCTCTCTTTCTCTCACTGTCCTTCTCTCTTAAAAAATAAAATAAAATAAAATACCTTAATTTCTGAAGATTATCTGTATTTTGTTGTGTCTGTTACATATCGGATCTTATTCAGTAAATAATGCACAACCTGAGAGTAAGAGACTGTCCTGTACATACATAGCATTCTCAATCTCCTCCACTCATAAGCTATCACTGTGCACACCCTTTTTTTTTTTTAACAAAACCAAGGAATCATAGTTTCTTTCTTTCAAAATTTTTTTGCAAATAAAAACAAAAGGGCTCATGTTCTAGAGTGAAACTAGCAAACCTCTCAGCAAGGTTCTCAGTTGCAAGCACAGTCTTCCACCCCCATGATAGATGTGGTCCTCTGTCCCAGCCCTTTCAAGTATAGGAGAAGCCAGGAAGATCCAGTTAAAAGTGGATCCAAAATGTGTGCACATATCACTGCATTCTTCTCTCCCTGACCCCCTACCCTCTCTAAATTTTCTGAGCAGCCATCTGGCTTTAGTGATTTGAGTCTATGAGATCAGACTAATTTTAGTATAAATGAAGGAGAGCCTACTACTAAAAGAAGAAATTCAACTTTCATACTAAAAAATTTAGCTAAATCTTATCAAGTCTTTCCTAACCAATTGCAATTTTTATTTTACTGATTAACTTCTCTTAACTCAATCAGAGGTTGGTCTATACTATTGCTTTTTAATTTCCATAACTGTACAAGTAATTTTACATTATAAAATGGAAATTTATAAATTATAAAAATTTATAAATACATATTTTAAAACTAATTATTTAAGTCAAGTTGAATCTTAATAGAGAATTTTCAATTCTTGATAGGTTTACAAGACCTCACTTTGGTATTGCCAAAAGTTTGTTTTTCAATGCCTCAGCTTTCTTGACAGAGTTAACTGACAGGCTCGGGATTTGATTGACAGTTTGGTTTTGCTTTGATTGAGTTTGTTTATATTTGCTCTTAAGAAACTTAAAAAAACAATGAAATTTAAATATATTACTAAGTTAATCACTTGTTCAATTGAATTAAGTAACCAATTCAATCATGAGAGTAATCAAATATAGTGTGAAGTCCCAGGCTGAGAATTAAATTTGCCCAGAAATATGGAAATTCAGTAAGCATTTGATATAAGCAAATATCAGCATTTGCTTATATGGCATTTATGCATTGCCAATATAAAAAATATGCACATCATACAAGAAAATAGTACCATATGACATATTCAACCTGAAAATACAGTGTGTTTTTGAAAGCTCTGAATACATGGAACTGTACAGCCTAATATTTATGCTACCAAACAATGTGTAACAAGGTGTGGCTCTTGAGTGCCACCTCATAATTGTTATTTAGGTTTCTGAGCTTGTTCAGACATCTACCATCTCTTAAAAATATCAGGAGAGAAGTCAGGCTGGATCACAGCAGGCTGCTGTCTACCCCGGCAAAATGTCCAATGGACTGAGCTACTCTTCCTTTGCTTAGCCTTCTCTAGGTGTATCATCCACATAAGCCTTTCCAGTACAACCCCCTATACTTCTTCCACTACCAAGTCCATCTTCCTAGAAAAAGGGATAGGGGAAACTTAGTAACCTCAAGTTATTTTCAGAATTACTGTTAGTATTCATATGAACTTAGATCAGGTAAAACATTTCCACATAAAATGTGATTGCTGATATTTGCTTATGTCAAATAGCTGAATATGAGTTCAATTTATGGCTTGATAACTTAAAACCAATATTTTGTCCTGAGTCACCTCCAAATTACTATAATCTATAGAAAAAAAAATTGACTGTCCCGTGCAATTGGATATTGCTCTGTTCCTGTTGTCAGTTTTACCCCGGCAACCCTAACACAGGTTATGCCTTGTCTCCTACCCAAAAGAGAAGAATTCAAGTTTCTCACTTTAGTATTAAGATAATACCACAGCTAAGCAAGAAATCTAATGTGACCCAAAGGGGAGAAAAACATATGAGAATTAGGAGGATGATAGTCATGAAGTTAAATATTAAAGTTTCCAAATATGATAAAGCTATTTGTTATATTTTTACAATATTTCATGAACTACTTAAAGAGCAGTTTGCAAAGCAGCATTAGCCAATATTCTAGTCCTTGTTTCTCTTCTCTGACAATAAACATAGAAAGCATTGTGGAATGTATCCAGCAAGTTTTATAGCTGCTGGGTAACTAATGAAATGTGTATATATGCTGGGGCTACTCCAGCTCTGTGTTGTTAATCATGAGCACTGAGTGTCACTGGTATTTTAGGATGCATGGTTGTAATATGGTTTTCTTTCCTTTCTTTTCTTTTCTTTTTTCAGTTTTAGCAACCTCAACCCAGTGGCCCTTAAGTGACCCTTACTGTGATTTGTTTCCCAGGAGAGGTCACATAAACAGGGGAAAAAAGCACAGTCATGGGAATGAATCATAACTCCAATAGCACAATCATGAAATATGCAGAGATGGTGAAATAAAATTGTTGTCTTTTTGCTTATTATTTTAGAATTGCTTTTCATTTTTTAAGTTTATTCTGATTTTCCAATAAGCATTTGCCCTTACTTCATAAGGCTTAAAATACATACATACAGACCACCCTGTTATGGTTGATGTTGACTATTTGAAGACTACATTGCAACAACAACCTGCTTCAGTCTGATTACTCACCCACAAAATAAGAAAATAAAACAAAAATTTGTGGGTGTTTGTTTACTTTTTAGAAGTTAAATGTTTTGTGTGTGTGTGTGTGTGTGTGTGTGTGTGTGTGTGTCTGTCTGTCTATTTGTAGGGATATCAGGTAAAAGAAAGCAGATTCCATCCACTATGTCCCTCTTCCTCTCCTTGATGACCCCTGTACGGTCACAGTGTTTGAGGATAATTGTGCTCTCTCAACCCATCAAGGCTCAGATATTTGATGTGTATTTGCATCCTCTCTGGTGATACAACTATTATGTTGCAACAGAATCAATTATAGAACACTTTTTCCTTGACTATCAGATTCTATAGAGGTACCTTAGGAATCTTGGGGATGGGAACAACCAAACAAGGAGCTCAGTCATTGGAGCTCCCAATGGAGCTCCCATTTGGTGGATCCCAATCTTCTCCACCATTTCAGCCAGAGCATCTTTATGTATTTTTACCATCTTTATGTATTTCAAGGCCATGCAAATTTTATTTTGAGAAAGCATCACAGCTTAAGTAGTTTAAAATGGGCTGTTCTGGAGCAATAATTCCTAGTAGTTTTTCACTTCAAAGCACAAGAAAAAAATGGCAGTAACATGCAGCTCACAATCCTTTTGGCATGCCCAGAGATGCATACAGCATTTCTATCCCTTTTTCCTGCTCAAAAACACATAAAGCCTTTCAAGAGAGTGATATGACAGCAATGTTACTATAGGGCTTGTCTTGAATATATGTATTTCTTCCTCTCTATGGCTAAAATGATTGCTGTTCCCATTACTGTGAGCAAGAAATGAACAGGATAATCAATAAGCCTTCTGATCTACAGGTTCTGCATCTGTGGATTGAACCAAAGAAAAACATATGGGAAAAAATTACATCTGTACTAAACACATAAAGACTTTTCTTCTTGTCATTATTCCCTAAAAAAAAGCAGTATAGGGCTGGAGTGGTGGATCAGTGGTTACAGTGCTTGACCGGCATGTTCAAGGTCACAGGTTGAAACCCCAGCACCATATACACAACTAAGTGTCAGAGCAACAAAAGCCACATGAAAAACTAAATAAAAATTGATTCTCTCTCTCTCTCTCTCTCTCTCTCTCTCTCTCTCACACACACACACACACACAGTCCCCCTTTCTCTTTAAAATAAGCAGTATGACAACTATTTACATAGCATTAATGTTGTATTAGGTATTCTAAATAATCTAGAGATGACCAAGTATGTGGGAGGAGGTGAATAGGTTATATGCAAATTTTGCCATTTTGAAAGAGGAACTTGGAACATCTGTGCATGTTGGTATAAAGAAGGTGCTGGAACCAATCCCCACAGATATTGAGGAATTACTGTTTTGATAATAATGAGAACAGATATGCTTTATTTACAGTTATAATTTTAACCCGATGCAGCAACTTTAGCAACAATAAAAAACTAAGTTTGGTAGTTTAAAAGTACTAAAGTACACCACTAAGTAACTAAGAGGAATATTAACTACCTCATGATTTGTAATTCATCTCTAAAATTGCATTGTCATCAGGCTTGAGGAGTGTCTTATAAGTGTTTTCATTCAATTTTTTAAAATGATGTGTTTAAGAGATGAGAATCACTAATACTTAGAGGAAGTTGAGGGGTAAAAATGAAGGATTTAATGAGATGATTTGGTGTGTGCTTTTTTTAAACATATGTTTAAAGTATGTAAGTATGTGTATGTATGTAAATACATAGACAAAATATTAATCAATGTTTTAATTATTACTTGCAAAGGGTAATAACAGATTTTTTTCAAACAAAATTATTTGTATAACCCCAATCTCCATAATCAGCAATCAAACACATGAACAAGTCAGAGTAAAATCAGTCATCAGTGAGGGAGGAACCGCAGGCTTTCTTCCTTCTTCCCATTCTACCCACACACTGTGCACTCTGCACAGCAATGATGATGGGGGTGCCCTACTACCTCACATTCAGAGAGTGTGTGTGTTATCTCTGAGAAGCTACACAGCTTGGAGCTAAAGGGAAACATTTGTGTTTTTGTACTTTCCTGGCCTACCTGAATTGTAAAGTGAGACCTAGAGGCCTCTTGAATTCTCTTTCATAACTTAAACATAAAAAGGGCCATTGGGTATGTCTATAGGGTTATAACCTGTCCATTAATTACATTAACAGAATTAGGACCCAGATTTTTGTAACTAGCATTTAATCAGGGGATGTTCAGTTCATAGTTATGAGGAAAAAGTCTAATTATATTATTTGAGCACTGTGAACATTTGGAGAGGAAAAATAAGAGATTGAGGACTCAGGACTTGGGGAAATGAAGGCAGAGGAAAGTGTAATCAAATCTAAAGGGTAGCTGAGAGTCACTGGAAGAAAGAGCCAACTGGAAACCAGATAGAGCACAGGCAAGGAACCAGGAGAATCCTCGTGTCTTAACACCTCCTTAGGACACAATGGAGGGAGCTCTGTCCTCATTGGGGTACTGAAAATGTAAAGAAGAAGATGAGGAGGAGAAAGTGGTTGAGGAAGGGGTAGGGGAGGAGGAGAAGAAGAAATCAAAATAGAGTATGTGATCAGACAACCGGTGATAACCAAACATAGGAACAGAGAAGGTTGTTCAATTTTCTAAAAATGTGATATGTGATACACCCTAAAACAGCTGTTACCTTCCTTCTCGGCAACACATGAATCTTTTTCCAAAATAGATCATATTCTAGTCCACAAAGGAAATTTTAGCAAATACAAAATTTTGACATAATCCCATGTATCCTATCAGATCATAATGGAATGAAGCTAGAAATCAACAGCAAGAAAAATATAGAAAACACAAACACATGGAGAGTGAATAATATTCTCTTAAATGAAGAATGGATCAAAGAAGAAATGAGAATAAAAATCAAGAAATTCTTAGAAATAAATGAGAACAAAGACAGACACAACATATCAAAATCTCTGGGACTGTAGGAAAGCACTTCTATGAGGAAAATTTATAGCAACTGAGTGCCTACATTAAAACACTAGAGAGGTCCCAAATAAATATCTGTTCTCCACCTCAAGTCCTTAGAAAAAGAAGAACAAACTAATCCCAAAAACAGGAGAACACAGGAAACAATCAAGACCAAAGCTAAAATAAATGAAAGTGAGAATAAAAAAGAAAACAATAAAAGAATCAATGAAACAAAGAGTTGATTCTTTGAAAAGATAAATAAAATTGACAAACCTTTAGCCAAACTAACCAAAAGAAAGAATGAGAAGAAGCAAGTCAATAAAACCAGAAATGAAAAAGGAGAGATCACCACAGACCCCTTCTAAAATCCAAAGGATTATCAGAACCTATTTTGAAAAATTGTACTCCAATAAACTGGAAAATCTAGATGACAAGGACAAATTTCTAGACACATGTGACCTGCCCAATTTGAATCAGGAAGATATAGAAATCCTAAAAAGACCAAAATCAAGCAACGAAATTGAAACAGCAATGTTAAACCTTCCAAAACAGAAAAGCCCAGATCCTGATGGATTCTCAACTGAGTTCTACCATACCTTTGCAGAATAACTAACACCATTCTTTCTTAAGTTATTCAACAAAATTGAAAGGGACAGAACACTCCCAAATATTTTTATGAAATAAGCATAACCCTGATAATAAAACCAGACAAAGACACAACTAAGAAAGAAAACTACAGAACAACATCTCTAATGAACACTTATGCAAAAATCCTTAATAAAGTATTAGCAAACCACATTCAAAAACACATGAAAGGGGTTGGGGATTTAGCTCAGTGGCAGAGCACTTGCCTAGCATGCACAAGGCCCTGAGTTCGGTCCTCAGCTGCCCCCACAAAAAAAAAGAAAAGAAAAATTATATACCATGATCAAGTGATGATCAAATGAAAATCATTCCAGGGATACAAGTATGGTTCAACATACACAAATCAATAAATGTTATTCATCACTTACACAGAATTAAGAACAAAAATTACATTATCATTTCAATTGATGCAGGAAAGGCATTTGATAATATCCAACACCCATTCATGTTAAAAACTCGGGAGATGCTAGGGATCAAAAGAACTTACCTCAACATTGTAAAGGCAACATCATACTAAATGGTGAAAAACTGAAAGAATTTCCACTAAATTCAGGAACTAGACAAGGCTGTCATCTACTTTCATCATTTCTTTTCAATATAGTCCTCATAATATTAGCCAAAGCAATCAGGCAAGATAAGGAAATCAAAGGAATATGGATAGGAAAAGAAAAAGTCAACCTACCTCTATTTGCTGATGCTATGATCCTATATCTAGAAGACCCAAAACACTCCACCAAAAGACTTCTAGAACTTGTAAATAAATTTAGTAAAGTAGTAGGATACAAGATCAGCACCCATAAATCAATAGCTTTCCTATACCCCAACAGTGATTCGGCTCAGAAAGATATCAGGAAAACCATCCCATTCACAAAACCCTCAAAAATAAAATAAAATACTTGGGAATTAATCTAACCAAGGGGGTAAAAGAGCTGTACAATGAAAAGTACAGAACACTAAATAAAGAAACTGATGACAACCTTAGAAAATGGAAAGACATCCCATGTTCTTGGATATGTAAAATTAATATCAAAATAGCCATACTGCCAAAAGCACTACACAGATTCAATGCAATCCCATCAAAATAGAAATGACTTTCTTCACAGAAATAGAAAAAAAAATTCTTAGATTCATTTGGAAGAGACCTGAAATAGGCTAAAGCAATACTAAGCAAGAAAAGCAAAGAAGGAGGCATCACAATACCTGATCTGAAATTACACTACAGAGCTATAGCAATATAAACAGCATGGTATTGGTATCAAAGTAGATATGAAGACAAATGGAATAAAGTATAAGAAACAGAGACAAATCCACAAACTATAGCCATCTGATATTTGACAAAGGTAGCAAAAACATATCTTGGAGAAGATAGCCTTTTCAGCAAATGGGGCTGGGAAAACTGGATAGATATATGCAGAAAAATGAAATTAGATACTTATCTTTCACCCTGTACAAAACTCAAATCAAAATGGATCAAAGACTTAGGAATTAGACCAAAACTTTTCAGCTGCCAGAAGAAAACAGTTAACACTCCATCATCTAGCAGCAGGCACCTACTTCCTTAACACAACTCCCAAAGTAAAAGAAATCAAAACTAAGAATCAATAAGTGGGATGCCATAAAACTAAAAAGCTTCTGCACAGCTAAGGAAACAATTAAGACTGTGAAGAGAGAGCCTATAGAATAGGAGAAAATCCTGGCCAGCTACCCCTCTGATAGGGAACTAATAACCAGGATATACAAATAACTCAAAAATCTTAACACCAAGAAAACAAATAACCAAACCATTAAATGGGAGAAAGAACTAAACAGAAACTTCTCAAAAGAAGAAACATAAATGGCCAACAAATATATGAAAAAAAAAAAGGTCCAACATCTCTAGCAATCAGGGAAATGCAAATCAAAACTGCATGAAGATTTTATCTCACACCAGTCAGAATGGCAAAGATCAAGAATATAAACAATAGGGACTGGAGCAGTGGCTCAGCGGTTATGGTGCTTGCCCAGCATGCGCAAGTACGCGAGTTCAAACCCCAGCATCCACGTACACAACTAAGTGTCAGAGCAACGAAGATCATGTGAAAAACTCAATAAAATTTGATTCTCTCTGTCTCTCCCTCTCTCTCTCACTGTCCTTCTCTCTTTAAAAAAAAGAAAGAAAGAAAGACTATAAACAATAAATGCTGATGAGGTTGTGGGGAGAAAGGAACATTCTACATTGTTTGTGGGACTGCAGACTAGTACAACCACTCTGGAAAGCAGTATAGAAACTCTTCAAAAAATTAAGATATGGTGAGGTAGAGTGGGGGCTTTGTGGCTAGAGTGCTTGCCTGGTATGCACAAGGACCCAGGTTTAAACTCCAGCACCATATACACAACCAAATGTTGGAGAATCAAAGACCTGATGAAAAAATAAATAAAATTGATGCCCCCCTCTTTCTCTTTCTCCCTCTCTTAAAAAAATATCAGAGATGGAACCACCACATAAATCAGCTTTCCCACTCCTGAGTATTTTCCCAGAAGATATAAAAATTGCATACCACAATGACACAGCCACATCAATGTTCATAGCAGCACAATTCACAATAGCTGAATTATGGAATGAACCCAGATGCCCATCATTAGATGAATGGTTTAAGAAATCAGGATGTACACACACACACACACACACACACACACACACACACACCAAATGGAGCTCTTCTCAGCTATTAAAAAGAATGAAATTATGGCCTTTGCCATAATTGGATTGAAATGGAGAATATCATGCTAAATGAAATTAGCCAAACTCAGAAACTCAACGGTTGTATGTTTTCTCTCAAATATGGAAGATAGAATAAAAGCAACGAAAGGGAGGACAGGGTAAGATTACATAAAGAACCATTCAAATACAAATTAACATACTAGCTAAAGAAAGTCTAATAAAATAGAAAGAGAATGCGAAAGGGGAAGAAGAATGTGAGGGAGATGGGGAAGGGAAAAGGAGAGATAAAAAAGTAGTAAAGTATATTTCTCATCTATAAGATACTATTAGTTTCCATGCAATCAATAAAAACTGGAAAAGTGGGGCTGGAGTGGTGGCTCAGTGGTTGGAGCACTTGCCTCGCATGTGCAAGGACCCAGGTTCGAATCCCAGTACCACTTGCACAACTAAGTGTCAGAGAAATAAAGGCCAGAAGAAAAAATAAATAAGATTGATTCTCTGTTTCTCTCCCTTTCTCTCTCTCTCTCTCTCTCTCTCAGAAAAAAAAAAACAACAACTAGAAAAGTAAAATAATAATAATCAAAGGGAGATGGGTAGAGGAAAGGGACCAGGGAGCAACAGGAGGTGAGTTAGCAGGAAAGTCCTTGGGAGAGAAATTGTCCAAATCAAATTGCTATATTGTGTGCTTGTATGAATATGTAACAGCAAATCCATCATCATGTATGACTATAATGCACAATAAAACATGCATAAAAAAGTGACAAATGAGAATGCAATAAGCAAGATTCAAGGAACTCTTTAAAATGCCCAGAAAGGAACTTAACTTCTTATGAGCAGCAAATGGGGGTTTGCATAATTTTTATTTGGATGTTAATGGGAAAAATAACTCCAAAAAGCTAGAAAAATATTAAGCATTAAAGTTATACTGCATTAACTAAAACATTCTACTTGAAAGTATGATATTCCTTCTCAATGAAACTGAATCTACATCATGAGTAAGTAAAGCTTTATAGAAGTTGACACCTGACAATAGCTTGTTAGAACCATTGCACCTTTCTTACTTGAAGAAGGAAAGCTAACTACTATGTCTGTAACAGGAGTCTTTATATCTTTCTGTGCTTCCATATATCCTTAAGGAATGAGAAACAAGAGCTCAGAGAGAAAAGAGAGCAAACCAAATTTATTTGAGCACCTAAGTTCCAAGCGTTCTATAAACATAGTACATACTTAACACATATTTATTATCATTCCGTTTCATGGAACAAGAAATTAGAGATCAAGGTTAACTCACTTGACCAAGATCATATAGTGTTTTCTTGTGTTTGAGTAAATAGAGCTCTTTTATAAGTATCACCAAGAATATGTCAAGGTACTGGTTTAAAGAACACTGATTTGGGATCTAGATTATCAAAGTACCTTTCAGTAATGGACAATAACTATAAAAGAAAAGCTTTCATTTGTGAATAGGTAAATGACATTATCATTGTTGCTAAGAAAACACATACACATGCATACACACACAACAAAATTTAAAATACCCCTAGGTGTCAAGAGACTGCTGAGAGACATGGCATGTCAGCTATCAACAAAAGGACTGAATTATGCTGTGTAATAATAAGTAGAATTTTAGATTATTGGAACTCAGTTTTAAGCTTAGAATATGCAACCAAATATGAAAATCCATATTTTTTATTTCTAATTAGCATACAAACTCTTCCACAGTACTTAGTTGAGTTGTTCCAAAGCTTTGCCCGAAAGGGTCAGCATCAGAAGATTAAAATTTATGACACTTCACTCTGTGTAAAGCCATTATTTTTGGACCTAGTTTCTTTTAGGGTGCTTCCTGTTTCCATAAACACATTCAACTGGTTTGAACAGTCTTAGACCCTTGCTATCTGGTTGATCTGGCCCTTTAACTCCTCCCCCTAACAAGTCAGCCTTGTACAAGGCCCAGTTTAAGCAAACTATTACAAATAGCTCTCTATCTTACCCATGAGGAGCAATTTCATATACAAATTCCAGGGTTTAACTCACATGATACAAACTAAAGTCTAAGAGCAAATGAATTCTTTGAAATAGGAATTTCTTTTATCTCAGAAACTACACCAACCACTTTATTAAAGATGTAAATTGGCAATGTTGCAGGACTCCAATATGGTCCTTCTGTGCACTACTAGAAATGGAATATATATATATATATATATATATATATATAATAAAAATGCATGTGATAATTGACATAAAGGGAAGCCTAACTTACATGTTACCAGTAGGAAAGAGCTGGTCATGAAACTAAAAATATGAACTTTTTATAGCCAAATGGGAGATATGGTTCATAGCCCCCAAGAATATGTTTTCAATTGCTTTCCCTGTATTACTGAAGGATTATCTGATTTAAAAGAAGTTTTCCATCTGAGAATGGCTAAACATACCAGTTCAAACACATGGTGTCAGCAAAAAATGAAAACCAAACTGTTGTTTTTCTTCCTGTCACTATTAAGAGCTGAGCCAGCTGTTCTTGGATGCCCTCTTTGGCAGGCTGGAAGCAAGTACGTGGGAGAGAAGGAGTGGTATTAAGACTCATATGCCTGCAGATACCATAGGACTTTCTAGTTGAAGTGATTCACATGTGACTATTGGAACCCTCACTGATTTTAAATGAGAAGAGTATGGGTACACATGATTCATTGCCCTTTATGTAGGAGACAATGTATATTAAATGTCCACATAAGACATTTCATCCCTGTTGTAAACCTGGCAAAATATTTTGCCAAAAAAAATATTGCTGATTTTTCTTCTCCTTTCTTCCTAACAAAGAGAAACCTAAACAATGACATTTATTTTCTAAATACTCACATACCATTATTAAGTTAGTTGAGAACCTGACAAAACACTTTTTCCCTTAATATTGAACTCCAGCCAGTGAGCAAGTTGTTTTCAGTTCTGGGTGTGTTTGTTTTTGACTGCTATGAGTTGGCAGTCTTCTCTCTAGGAGACTGAAGCTGATATCTGGCACACGTCACTGGACGTGTCAGATACTCAGAGTCTCAAGCTTGCAGAAGGCTGAAGCATATCTTCTCTTTGCCTTGTACTACTAGCCAGAACTCCATTTCCTCCAATTCTTCTCTAATGTGCTTCTTCGCTGTTTTTCAAGTGTTGACCAAAAGTGCCATATCTTAAATCCCAAAATATCTGTGACCTTAAAGAGAACATACATGATTTCTAAAAGGGAAACAGCTGAACTAATGGCAAACCTTTTTAGACAGTCTTTTCTTCCCAGAGAACAGACTGGGAAGAACTACTCAATAAACATTACACTTTTAGGGAAATCAGGTAATTAGAATTTAAATAAGACTCAGCCAACCTGATCAACAGACAAATGTCAAGTGCACAACTTCAACTTCTAGGCTAAGTAAATAGATTGCTACCTTCCCAGCCCCTCTCCATTATTTCCTCAAATATGAGCCAACTAACTGTCAAATAAGAAACTTAAAAATGTTTATTTCATTGAGTAAAATCTCAAGGATAGTTTTATTTTCCACCAGAAAAGGCAGGCAAATGTGATGTGAAAAAGGTAAGGTTACACAAAGAAATAAAGTAAAATATCAAGCTAGGAGCCATC